>PVKA01010581.1:0-14106 GCA_004027165.1 Ctenomys sociabilis
TTTTTTTTTGTCTTTTTGAGACAGGGTCTCACTATGCAGTTCAGGCTGGCCTTAAACTCACTTTGTAGTTCAGGCTGGTCTCAAACTCACAACAATCCTCCTGCCTCAGCCTCCCGAGTGCTGGGATTACAGGCATGCGCCACCATGCCCGGCTTGAATTTTACATTTTTTTTAAAGACAGGGTCTTGTTATGCAGTGCACTCTGGCCTTGAATTCAACCTAAGTGCTGGAGTGACAGGCATGTGTCACTATGCCCAGCTTTGTACATTTTTTTTTTTCTGGCGGAACCAGGGATTGAACTCAGGCCCTTGCGCTTGCCAGAGAAGCGCTTATTCCACTGAGCCATCTCCCTGGCCCTTGTACGTTTTAAAAATATTAAAATAATAATTCATGTGAATTTTACTTCAATTATTTTTTTTTTAATGTGATGTGGTACCTGGTAGAGTGAGTGCAGCATAGGTACTATTACTATTGGAACTCATCCTAGAGTCCCATAAACATTCATTATCCTAAAAGGAGTATCTGCTGGTAGCCAGGCACCTGACTATTATTCATTTAATTATCATATCGTTTTTGAGAATTGTTCTCTTTTGGTATGAGAAAATAAAATTAAGGAGGACACACTAACTTTCAACGGCAAAATACGTAGCAAATACTTAAAAATGTGAGGCCTGGGAATTAGGACAACTCCAAGGGTCGCAGGTCGGAGCTGGGTGGATGGGGACATTGAGAGTCGCGGTCAGGTTCTATGCACCTTAAGGGCGGCGCGAATTTAGCAGGCGCCCCCTGGAGGTCGTGTACCTCCCTCCTTACAGAGGCGCACTTTCATCCCAGGCTAGGAGCTCGGAGCTCTTCCTGCCAGCACGCATGGCGCTTTCTGCTGCGGATCAGGCAATGGTGCGTGCTCTGTGGAATAAGATGGACACCAACGTCTGTATCTACGCGACTGAAGCCCTGGAGAGGTGCGGACCAGGCTGGTTGTCCTGCAACTTCACTTCCAATCTTCCCGCCGAGGGTCGTGCACCACCTGCCCTGACCACATCTATCTCCACCCTTTGCTGCTTCCGCAGGACCTTCCTGGCTTTCCCCTCCACCAAGACCTACTTCCCAAACTGGGACTTGAGCACTGGCTCCTCCCAGGTCAAAGCCCACGGCCAGAAGGTGGCCGACGCGCTGACCCTCGCCGTGAACCAGCTGCACGACCTACCCCGCGTTCTGTCTGCGCTGAGCGACCTGCATGCGCACAAGCTTCGCATAGACCCCATCAACTTCAAGGTGAGCGGGAGCCTGCCTAGCAGCTGTCCTAGGGCAGGGATGCCAACCAGAGGTGTACTCAACGATGAACCCAGGGAGGGTGGCCCTATAGAAAGCCTTTCCCGCTCCTCGTAGAAAAATTAGAAAGTTTATATTTGTAATCCCATGGGAAAATTATTGAAATTCTAGTTAATTCCAAATTACTTCATACAACCCATGACAAAAATAAAGACATTAAGGCATATTTGTAGTTGAGGGGAGCCATGGAGGTCCTAAGTCCCGCTAGGATGATGGCCAACTGCAGCAAAGGCCTTGACTCAAGGATGAACTCGTTTTATTAATTCATGAAGAGGGGGAGCGGCTAGGGGGGCAGGTGTGAGAGTGGCAGGAAGTACATGAGAACTGTGAGCTAGGCTAGGCGGGAGGGTTGAAATCACCTCTACAAGATGTAAAAAGTGGGCCAGCCAGATAGCTCAGCATAAAGCACCTGCTTAGGTAGGCACAGGGAATCCCGGTGTCCTGGTGGTATCATGCATCTGTAATCCCAGCACTTGGGAGGCTGAAAATAGGAGAATCACTACAAGTCCAATCTATGTAGTGAGACCCTGTGCTAAACACATTCTTTTTAAAAATGCAAGAAAGTAATCTGCCTAACATAATTCAAGGCAGTATCTCATGTTTTCGGTTTGGTGTATCAGCTATGTGTTAACTTTTTTAACCCAAGTTGTCATGGCTTTTCTTGAGGCTCGCTCCCAGCCCAGTGTAAAGCACAGCTCTCCTTCCTGCCCCATTCTTTATCCCCTACTGAGGGGATAAGGAAGTCCTAGCCAACTCTGTATACATCAATACATGGAAATAGGTATGGGTTTAGCCAAAATGGAGACAACTGTTCTTTTGTGGAGAGTTGTCCAGGTGATCCTCCACATGACCTTCTGCCTGTAGTTCCTGGACCACTGTCTACTGGTCACTCTTGCCCGGCACTACCCTGGAGACTTCAGCCCTGCCATGCAGGCATCACTGGACAAGTTTCTGAGCCTCGTGACATCAGCACTGGTCTCCAAGCACCGCTGAACTGGGTGAGGTGGTAATAGATCTCCTGTCCCTTCCCCCAAGGTTCCAACATTTGAGTAAATTGTCCCAGGGCTATGTGCTGCTGCCAGTGTCTTTGATGATTGGGGTAGGAGGTGCTCTGCCCTTGACGGAAGGGTGTGCATCCCGTTCCCTTACAAGGTTTCTGTAAGGTTCAGGCCAGCCCCATCCCTGGAAGTCTAGGGCATCAGGTCATACTCCTAATCATAAACCAGGTTACATCTCACCTTTGCACCTGTTTATTTCAAGGTGCAAACCTGTGGTAGCTTTGGCCCCCAGGAGGTGACAGGCTGATGGGTATCAGGTGGTAGAGCGATCAGGAGTACCTTGGTGCCCAACCTGGACTCTCCCAACTCCTCCAGCGCCAGTATGGGCCCTCAGGAACTGCAGTCAAGGGCAACATGCAGGGATGTATGTCACTGGATGGGGGGTGTATCCAAGACTACTGGGATACAACCTGAGAAAATAAGGGGTCACACCCTCTTCCAGTGCAGGCTCAATTTGTGTGGACTGGTACCAGGGAGGCTTGTGGTGCTGCAGTTCCTGAAGATGAACAAGTTCACTGCCAGTTATGTAGTAACAAGGTGGTTAGGACCCATCTGGATGCTGCTTTCATCTGACATCTCTGCAAGGATATGTAGGATTGCTTTTATCTGCATAAAATGATCATTGCAGAAACTTGAGAAAATACTCAATTTACTGGCCCTTTTTGTGTATCCTGGGCCCAAGGAATGGGTCCAACACATCTATTATTCCTTCAACTCCCACTTAACATATGGTAACTGTGTCCTGTATGCACAAGAAACTGAATCCATATGTCACAGCACATGCATGACACATGCATACTACACATGGACAGAATCAGGCCACATCCAGATAGCAGTAATGGATTTCAAGTCCTTCCAAGCTCAATGAGATACTTCACTGTTTTTCTTTAAAAATAGTATCCTTGGCCAAGCATGGTGGTACACCTCAGGAGGCTGAGGCAGGATTGCTGTGAATTTTAAGTAACCCTGAGCTGAAATTGAATTCAAGGCCAGCCTATACAGTATAGTGAAACTTAGTTTCAAAACAGTTATCCCTGACTGTAGTGGTGCATGACTGAAATTCCAGTACTAGGGAGGCTGAAGCAGAATGGCTGCAAGTTTGAGGCTAGCTGAAGCTATATGGTAAACTCAAGGCCAACCTGAACTATAATATATTGAGACCCTGTCTTAAAAAAAAAAAAAAAAAAAAAAAAAAAAAAAAAAAAAAAAAAAAAGCCAAATTAAAAAATAAACCTGGGCCGGGCGTGGTGGCGCATGCCTGTAATCCCAGCACTCGGGAGGCTGAGGCAGGAGGACTGTTGTGAGTTCGAGACCAGCCTGAGCTACAAAGTGAGCTTAAGGCCAGCCTGAACTGCATAGTGAGACCCTGTCTCAAAAAGGCAAAAAATAAAAAAAATAAACCTGCAACCCCCACCCCAAAACAAATGGCATCCCTAAAATGACATGAGCTAAAAGCACACAGAACAGACTATATGAAAACAAACTAGTGGTACATATGAAGATTCTATCAACCTGAATGAGCCCAGGTAGCTCGCAGAACCATTATTTTTAGGCCCCAGAATCAGCAGATGGAGTATAGACCACCCTGCCAATGCAGCTGGGTATAATTGTCCATCCATTGGGAGCAAAAATCGAAAAAGTGGAGAAGGACCAATGTCTTCTGCATGAGCCTGGATAACTATTGCCTGCCATGACTCTTGTGGACCTCTGGGTATGGAGTGTTGCAACACCACTAGCTAGCTCTGCTAGGCCTCTAGCTTGCAGACAGAAGACCATGGAACTCATCTGGTAATGGCCACAGGCAATCCTTCATAATAAATCTCTCTGTATCCATGTCTTACAGTTTCAGTTTCTCTTTAAGAACTCTTAATATAGATTTGGGTGTGGGAGCTGGCATGGTGGCATTTTTGTGTTACTAGCACTTGGGAGGGTTGCTTGAACCTAAGAGTTCAGGCTGGGGAACACAGAGAGACCTCATTTCCAAAAACAAAGGATGTATTTAATTATAAAACTTGTTAAAAACAAAACAAAACACATACACAACATCCCCACCAGGAAAGACTGAGGCCGGAGGCCCTTCTGCAGCATTCAACAAATGCTGCTGTCCATGCTAGGTCTGCCTATCAGTCTGTACCTGCATGACACATGCCAGAGTAGCCCCAACAAGGTTAGGGTACTTATAACTTTGGTGCTTTTTACCTCTGCTCTCCCAGGACAACCTTTAACCCACCCAGGGTTAAAGGCTGCAACCTACCAAGCAGATCTATTATCTTGCTTTTCTAAAAACACTACCAAGTAGTATACAAACAGGATATTCTAGAATGACCCCTCTGATATACCTCAGCCTAGGGTGCAGAGAAGGTGGTGCTCCTTGGGTGGGAAGACTGATGTGCACATTTCTTCTCAGAACAGGGATACAGGTCCCAGACCAGACAATTCCTAACAGTATGCCTTTCAGTGTTGCAGGCACTGCTGTGGAAAGGAAGGACTACACTGATGGGAAGTTGCAAATGTGGTTTGCCTACAACAAATTGAGATTTGATGTAGGTATCTGATCTAGGGAAGAGGAATGGGAGAAAGGAAAAGCCACTGAAGGGCAAAGACTGCACTAGGGCCAGGCATGGTGGTACACATCAGTAATCTCAGCACTCAGAAGTGTAAGACAGGATGATTGCCATGAGTTTGAGACCTAAACTGTCTCAAAAAGGGGTGGTGGTGGTGGTGGTGGTGGTGAGATAGCTCAGTGGTCTAAACCACCTGCTTAGGCAAACTTAGACAAGTGCACAGGGACTGTGGTTCAATCCCTGGCATCACATGCCACACCACCCTGTCCCCAGGGCGGGCTGAGTAAGGCACAAAAAAAGAGGGGGAGGAAGGAAGGGTGGGAAGGAAGGAGTGAGGAAGGGGGGAGGAAGGGAGGGAGAGAGATTGCAGTGGGAGGTAGGAGCTCAATTTGACCAGGAATGCTTGAGAAGGGTACAATGGACCCACAGAACTGTCCTTTCACAGTAAGGAGGGAGAAACGCCTATCCCAGCTCCTCTCCCTGGATGAATAGTAATCCAGAAGGCTGCATTAATTCTGGGCTACCACACAAAGCTGGGGACACTTGACACTGCAGCCAAAGGGGACCCTATCCTAAGCTGTCATCCATCAGATGATAGAGGAGTTGTCATATGCATTCTTCAGTTCACTGTCCAGAACCTGTGCTGGTATACCCTGTCCCTATCAAAACAAAGCAAAACACAACTGTTTGTCAACCCAGAAATTTATGTTTAGATAGAAAAGGATCTAAATTATTCATAGTGGTAATGGCTCTAAAGGTGGAGCTATCTGGCTAAGCCCCAAGAGAACCCAGGTTACAGACGAACACTTCTGGCCTGGGTTGCCACAGCCACTAGCTAAATGTCCACCCAGGCTCAACTGCTCCCTCCAGGAAGACCAGAAGCAGACCTTTGGGCGTTGGTGCCCATGAGGAACTCTGCATGTATGTGCAGCACAGCAGCAGCCCCAAAGAACCCCACTCAGAGGTCCCTTCCCAACCACATTTTCTTAGATAGCTGGCCAGTTAAGACCTGTGTTGAGGGCAAGCAGAGAAGCCTACCCACCCATATGTCCTTCTGCTAGTTTACATGAGACAAACTAGTTTACATAGGATATAAACCAGCAGGGCAGACAGCCCCATGTACCTGGCCCCATCAGGATTGTACGAGTAGAGGGTCCTGGCATATGTCAGATGACAAAAGTCAAAATGGCTGGAAAGTTAAGTAGGTTTTCTGAGGTGTTGGCAGCACCAGTTCTTATCTCCATTGGTGAAGAATCCTGGCAAAGCGCCACTGGAGCAGAGGACAGCAGAGACCCCACTTCTGCTGTCTGAAGACAGTCTGCCAGGTTTATTTATTCCTATGCAACATAACCCCAGAACATAGGAGCAACTCTGCTCAGCTATAGAAACTCACAGCTAGCTCCAAACAAAAGAAATTTAAACTACAAAAGATGAGTTGTATTCAGGAAATATAAATGGTACTATGTTGAACATCTCTCAGACTATTTACAGTGCCAGGAAAAGGGCTCAGATCTCGCCAGCCTCCTTCTCCTCTGACTTCCTCGAAGCGGCCTTTCCATTGGAGCTCTCCAGCCTCCAGTCGGTGGACCCTCGCTCGCTGCGCACGTACTCCCAGGACTCCTCTCTTGACATGCGCTCTCTGGAGAACCTGAGAAAGGGGAACCAGAGGCTCAGTGGAGACTACCATCCCACTGCTGGCTAGTTGCTCAGGAAGCAACAATGTGAACCCTCAACATGACCAGGAAAGGACATGCCCCACCACACCCAGACAGCCTGCCATCTCATTCTCAACCCACTACACAGGGAATGTCAGAAAACCATTAAAAAGTGATGTTTGGAAAGACTTTTAATAAGAAAAGCTTGTCATAGAACATCAACAGCAAAGGAGAATACAACAAAATTGTACACATAGCATATGATCCACTATGTAAAAATACAAAGGGAAAAACCCAAAGAGATAAACAAGACCTGGTCAGGACATAAATCTTGGCTGCTCTGTGCATCAAGTGACTGTACCTTGGTCCCCACCCCCCTGCACCACCTGGAGGTGCTTGAGAGCTCCTTCACAGCCTTCTCCAATTTTAAGCCAAGTCCTGCTTACCATACCCCAAAACCATAACACTCTGCAAGGATGACAGACTAGGCTCCCCTCAGCCAGCTCTGCCCCACCAAATGCAGCCAAAGATGCAGGCTGACAGACCCCAGCAGGCCTTGGGAACACAAAGAAAAGGGGTCACTCCTGGCAGCAACTACCGCAGTGTCAGAGTAGTTACTTGTATTTTGCACTCCGGTCCCTGGAAGGCCGGCGGTGTCCCCGGCTGTGGCTCCGGGAACGGCTGCGATGGCGACGATGTCTGTCTCTGTCTCGGGAACGGGAACGGGAAGACTTCCGTCTCTCTCGTGAGGTAGATCTTGATCGTCTCCGACGACGATCCCGGGAGCGTGACCTTGAAAAACCAGAAAGCTGTGGAGAACAGACTATAGGAGCCAAACACAAGGCCCATGCCAGTATTCTCCATCTCTCAGCACTTCTGTCAATTTCCTTTCTCCCTGCCACAAGTTTTTTTTTTTTTTTCTTAATTTTTAGGGAAGGGTCTACAGAGTATTTAGGGTCTCACTTCTACATTGGACTCATAGTGATTTCTCCTATTTACGGCCTCACAAGTGCTAGGATTACAGGCACGCACCACCACACCAGGCCCGAGGATCCAATCCCCAGTGTCTGTGGCTGCTTGCAGGCACTTTAATCCACTGAACTATATGGCCGGCCCTACAAATTAACAATTTATGCTTAAACTATTATCATCAGTTAATGTGATGGCCAGAATCTTCCTATGAATGCTGCCTACAAAGTCTGGCACTTGGCATTCATGGCTGGCCTGTAAGCTGTCCATCTCAGTGAGGAGTCCTTCTCCTATACTAAGCTCCAATTAATACCTGGGCCCTATGACCTTCACAATTCAGTGTAGATTACCAGATAAGGTTGTTCAGCTATGAACTTTTTAAAAAGTATTTTAAAACACATTTTCAGAAAAAGGCTTTTGACTGAGAACTCTAATGGATCTTGAAACCTACCTCCTGCGATCTCTGGTTCTTGATCCAGACCTAAAAAGGAAAAAGACCTGTTACCTGTTCTGTGGCTGACTCACTCAAAAGCACCTGAGCTCATGGGGAAGAACACAACTGTGTAAGCTGATGGGCTTTGGAACTCTATTCACACATGTTGAGGGTGATCTGTGCTGTACCCAACCCAACATCAGACTACCAAATAGCGGACTGTAATGGTTTACAGCTAGATGTCCCCCTAAAGACTCATGTGTTCCCAGGTGGGGCTCAGGGGAGGTGACTGGATCATGCAGTCATGAGACACTTATCAGTGGATAATTTTCATTGATAAGTTTATAGCTAAATGTGTTGGGAGGTGAAGTCTCTTCTGAGGAGACAGGTCACTGGGAATGTGGCTTGGACAGGTGTTCCTTCTTCCCTCTGCCCTTGATCCTTCATTCTGCTTCCTGCCATCATATTATATGCTTTCTCCTCTGCTACCCTGCCTTGGAGCCAGCTGATTATAGATAAATTGAGCCAAAAAAAACTTTTCCTTCTTAAAGTTGCAGGTGTTGGGTACTGTATCAAAGTAACTAGTCACTAAGACATAAAACTAGCACACACAGGTGAAATTAAAGAAGAGAAGTAGGGCTGGGTGGGACTCCATACCCACAAAGTTCCAGACATAGGCTTCCTGGCAGGCAAAGGTTCAATGGGCTCCTGTTACACATCAGCAAGTAGAAACATGCATGTCACATTGTCTCATATGACATACATTCTAAATCCACTGTGTAGTCATTATAGACAAGTGGTGTTATAGATGCCTGTAAATGCAAAGACCTAAATAACAATGCACAGATGGGCTCAACCACAGCAGTGACCACTCAAACCTCTTGACAATCATGCGAGTATATTATAAGTAAAACAAGAAAGGTAAGAAAAACCAAAGCAAGCACGCACCCTTTCTGAATGATACATTAAGGAATTCCTTCAGAAAAGCAGTTTTCCTTTTTGTTTTGCTTTGGTTTTCTGAGAATAGGTCTCACTGTTCAGGCTAGGCTTGAGCTCACTTTGAAGCCTAATTCTCCTGCCTCAACCTCTCAAGTGCTAGGATTACAGGCATGTGCCATCATGCCCAGAGAGAGTGGTTAATTCTAGCTCTGACCTCTTCTTTGAACGCCAATGAAATGTAAGATCTCTACTTGGAGGTCTCCCAAGCATCTTGACTTGAGATGATTTTAGTCCCCACACTCCTGTTTTCCCCATTCAGTGAGCAGCAACTCTGAACCCAAACCAAGAGGCCAGGTTTATATTCCTTCATATACTTCACAAAGCCAAAGAGCAAGTCCTGTCAGTTCTATTCCTACACCTACAGACTCTCGCTCTAACCTGGTTAAACTAACACCTCCCAACCCAAATCCCCTCAACTAGCTTCCAATGGTCTTGCTGTTTCACTTCAACACATGGCACTCTACCCTCCAAAGGATAATAGTGAATCTTGTTTTTTTTTGTCTTTTTGAGACAGGGTCTCACTATGCAGTTCAGGCTGGCCTTAAGCTCACTTTGTAGCTCAGGCTGGTCTGGAACTCACAACAATCCTCTTGCCTCAGTCTCCCAAGTGCTGGGATTACAGGCATGCACTACCACGCCTGGCAGTAGTGATTCTTGTATGCAGACCCAGACTCTCCTCTATAAGAAGTTGTCCCACATCATGCAATAAAAGCCAGAGCCCTATATAGCCTCATACTCAACCCAAAGCTCTTCCATTATAAATTTTCCTCACATCATGTGTCACCCATCATGAAATAGCACACTTGGCTCCCACGCAATCAGCCATGGCTTTCCTACGTGCTGAGGGCTCCATGCCCAGAACCAGTCAGAACTGGTTCTGTGGGGTGAAGGAGGACCCTCTCCTCAGCTTTTCTCTCTCCCTCTTTTAGGTGGGAACATACACACCCTGAACTGTCCCAGTGTGTTTTCACTTTTAATTGTCATGTCAGTCAGTATTTGACAGACCTTGACTACTTCAAGACTACTTCAAGCAATATTACAACAGAGGGAAGGGCTCTGAGGCTTGAGGGCCACTGGCCTGAAGCCCTTCTATGCTCACCTCCTACCCAGTCGCTCTTCCCGCTCTCTCTCCTCTCTTCTCCTCAGGCGATCCTGATTTCTCTTCTCCTGCTTTTCTGCCACAGTTTTCTAAATAAATGAAAAATGAGACAATGAGAAAACAGCAAGAGAAGCAAAGAACAGTAATACATCCATTTTATATCTTATAAATCCAGTGGCAAATTGCATATCCTAAGTGCTGAGTTCCTTTTTTGAAATAGATTCTTAATATATAGCTTAAGTTGCCCTCAAATTCCTGGCAAACCTCCCACCTCAGCCTCCCAAGTGCTGAAATTGCAAGTGCACATCTATCTCTAAGTCTAACAAGGTATTAAGTTTCCAAATCAAAGAGTCTAGGTCATGTTTTTTTATTTTGTTTTAGTTTTTTTTTTTGTGGAACCGGGGAAATGAACTCAGGCCCTTGTGCTTGTCGGGGAAGTGCTTATTCCATTGAGCCATACCCCCAGCCTGGTCATGTTTTTTTAAACTAAGACATTTTTTACCCAAGTGTCTCCATAACCACAATGGTGAAAGAACTGGCATGTTTAAATAAGCACATCCTGCTGTTGGAAAGTAGTTTCTAGTGCCAAGAAGTGGCCCATTCTACCAGCCTTAATCCTAGCTCTTGGGAACTACCATAAATTTGGGATTAGCCTGGGCTATAAACTGAGGGCCAACTTTAACTAACTACACAGTTAAGACCCTCATCTCCAAATAAGGAGAAAAAGTGACCCATCGTGAGGTGCTAGACAATGTGCTGGCTTCAGACTAACTGTTCCACATGCCAGACCCATGAGCCCTGTATATCTAGCTTCTCACACTATCATACTCGATTCATCAGATTGATCATCAAGGAAATAGAAGTCACTCTGAGAAACCAGTGCTGGGGCCGGGGAGATGGCTTAGTGGAATGAGCACTTCCTTGGCAAGCTCAAGAGCCTGAGTTCAATTCCTAGTTCTGCCAAATTAAAAAAAAGAAAGAAAAAGAGAAGAAACAAGTGCTGAGACACTATCAACACAAAAAAATTAATAAATAAGTATCACTTTGCATTTCCACCTCTCAATCCAACCTAAAGCCCCTTTCATACCTGCTCAGTCACTTTGCTAAGTCACTTTCCTGAGTGGAAGTGAGACCAGTGAGACAAAATGTCAACAGTCCTCTCTGGCCAGAAAGCTGTTATGCCATGAAGAACTTCCAGGCCCAGCAAGGATTATAGCCAGCTCCTTCCAGAGGAGAACATCCAAGACAAAGATAGAAGCTGGTATCTCTGACTATACCCATCCCTTCATCTGAGCAAGGAACACAGGGACGGACAGCTCTAAGGTTCAGTCAGGCAAAACTGTAAGTGCCACATCTTTCAAGCATACTTGTTCCTGAAGCAGATCTAGATGAGAACAGGCTTGTGTTTTGGCACCATCTCCTTTCCAATCTACCTCTCCTGTTATAGTCTGTGTCTAGATGTTCCTCCTAAAGCCTTATGTAGTCATGAGAGGTACTTTCAGAGCCAGCTCAATCTACAGTATGTGACTGATTTGGTCTATTGCTGAAATTATGGGAGTGCTACACCCAAGCCTATATACAATATAAAGGAGAGAAAAGACTTGTTCTCTCCTTTTCCTCTTTTTGCTCTGCTTTTGCTGTCTTCTGCCACCATGAACTGTTGTCCTTGTGCTATGCCACCCTTACTTGGAGCTAGGTGAATATAGACTGAAACCTCCATGAACTGTGAGCTAAATAAACCTTTCTTTGGGGCCAGGGAGATGGCTCAGTGGAATAAGCGCTTCCCTGGGAAGTGCAAGGGCCTGACTGAGTTCAATCTCCAGTTCCACCAAAACTAAACAAACCTTTCCTTCCTTAATTTTGGGCGTCAGATATTTTTGTCTCAGCAACAAGAAAAAAGTAACCAAGACATCTCCTAAAACACCACCTATCTCATCAGCAAAAGCTTTTACCACAAAGGGATCAAGAACTGTGGGAGTATTGGCTCCTAATTAAGGGGCTTCTAAGAATTCCCACCACTCTCGATAGTGTGCCTGGCATGTTTGCATAGGCCTATAATGCCAGTGCTCAAGAGGCTGAGGCAGGAGGGTAACTGTTTGAGGCCAGCCTGGGCTACATAAGCAAGTTCAAGGCCATGTCAAACAAGCAAACCTAAAAAAAACCCTCCAAAACAAACACCACAAAAAAATCTGTAGTGGGCCGAGTGGGCCTGGTGGCACATGCCTGTAATCCCAGCACTTAGGAGTGCTGCGGCAGGAGCATTGTTGTGAGTTTGAGACCAGCCTGAGCTACAAAGTGAGCTTAAGGCCAGCCTGAACTGCATAGTAAGACCCTGTCTCAAAAAAGACCAAAAAAAAAAAAAATCTGTAGCGTTTGTGTTGTTTTGGCCAACTGTACACTGTTCCTAATTACACTTGTGTAAAAACATGCTTTCTAGACTAAATTCTTCTGATCACAGAAAAAGCATTTCGCTTTATTCACTTTTCTGATATAAAAGTTCACTTTAAAAAAAAATTTAAAACATATGTATAAAAAAAATTGCATTAAGATAAACTAAGAGGAAAAGGGAAATGGAACTGAATTATATCAAATATAATTCTATAAACAGAAGCCAACAGTAGCCCACCACAGAGACCACACACATGCACACACCTTAACTAGAGTACTCTTATTTCCATTCCCCTGATCACAATCTCATCTGTCCCAGGAGGATGAGGCAGTTTTGAAGTTAATACAGCTCCCATTAAGGGAGCAAATCCTTGGTTTTCCTAAATGCTTTCTTTGTATTCTAATAGTCTTTCCTTTGAAGTCCATGTGGGGAAGCTCCATAACCTTTGAGAGTTGAGATCTATAATCTGGTTCTGACAGTATTGAGTGTATCTTTTTTTCAAAATGCTACTGAAGACGGGCCGGGGAGATACTCAGTAGAATAAGTGCTTGCCTGGCAAACGCAGGGGCCTGAGTTCAATCCCTGGTTCTGCCAAAAAAATAAATAAATAAAATAAAGAACAAAAACAGGCCTGCAGAAATAGCTCAGCAATCTAAGCACCTGTCTAGGAAAGTGCAAGGACCTGGGTTCAATCTCCGGTATCACATGCCACCCTGGCCCTGCCCTGACTACACTGAGCCAGGCACCATGACCAGGAGTGGTGGCATATGCCTATAATCTCAGCACCGGTGGGGCTGAAACAGGAGGATCACTATGAGCCTGATCTGCATAAGACCCTGTACCAAATACATAAAAGAAAAAAAGAAAGAAAGAAATAGCACCAGCAAGAATCAACAAATGACAATAAACCGGCCAGAGATCAGACACGGTGGTGCACGCCTATAATCCCAGCATTGAGGAGGCTGAAAACAGGAGGATCACTATGAATTTAAGCTGTGTAGTGAGACCCTGTATCAAATACAATAACACACACACACACACACACACACACACACACACACACACACACGAGCAGTATTGGAAGGAAAGAAAGTGCTATTCCTGTTGAATCTCCACCTCTCAAAAACACATTGTTTGAGAGACTCTTCCTTTGCAGAACCCTGACATCCACTGATGGGCAGGTTCTTTCCTGTGCTTAATGAGGTTTTGATTATTGCAATGACACTCTATGGTCAAGCTGCAACAAGTCTGTCCTTTCCATCACATCTGTGGTACATGAGAGAAGGTTGACTGCCTACAGCCTACCACAGGGTCTTCATAGGCAGTGAACAAGGAAGGCTTTGTCAGTATGCAGAATGACAAGTCAAAGTACCAGTGACATGCTAATGTTCCTTCTTTGCACTCTGTACTTAACATCTTAAATGTTCAGAAAAACAAAGAGCCTTAAAGAAGAAACTGAAGCCGGGCATGGTGGCACATGCCTGTAATCCCAGCACTCGGGAGGCTGAGGCAGGAGGATTGTTGTGAGTTCGAGACCAGCCTGAGCTACAAAGTGAGTTTAAGGCCAGCCTGAACTGCATAGTGAGACCCTGTTTCAAAAAGACTAAA
>PVKA01010581.1:14206-64057 GCA_004027165.1 Ctenomys sociabilis
GGGTAGTAAACCTGGTAGAAAAACCCCATCATCTCCTTCTCCCTGAGGAGGCTCAAAGGCAAGCAACCAGGTTGTGTGATCTTCTATCAGGCCCAACTCATAACATTGAGCTGTCTACATCCTGGATCTGGGGGCCTTCATTTACTCTATAAAGAAGGGGTACAAAATAAATAGACTTGAGTTTTTAAATTTTATGTTTTGTGAACTCCACTAAAATAGTCTTGAGTATTTCACTACAAAAGTCCTAGTGTATTTCACTGTAAAAGTTCATGGGGGAAAGGTTCGTGGAGTGGATCAGAAGTTGGTGTTTTTCTGGAGGTGTATTATTTGTTTTGGCACTGGGAATTGAATTCAGGGCCTTCCTACTACAACCACAGTCTTTTTATTTTTTTTTATTTTTAGGGAAGGGTCAACAGGGTGTTCAGGGTCTCACTACCAGATCAGACTCTTAATGATCCGCCTGTTTATAGCGGATCCAACTCCCAAGAGTTGGATTACAGGAGCACACCAGTACACCAAGTCTTTTGTTTTGTTTTGTTTTTGTTTTACTACACCAAGTCTTGATTGCATCTCAGTGAGCTCTGGGGGGCAGAGCTAGCAAGGTAGGCCCAGGGATCAAACCCTGTGCCTGCTTGCAGATGTTTTAAATCCACTGAGCTATTTGGCCAGCCCTCTTTTTTATTTTATTGGTTTTCTTCTTTCTTTTCTTTCTCTCTTTTTTTTGGCAGAACTGAGGATTGAACTCAGGTCCTTGCACTTGCCAGGCAAGCACTTATTCTACTGAGCTATCTCCCTAGCCTGGTTTTCTTTCAAATAGTCTTGCTATGTAGTTCAGGCTGACCTTGAACTCACCATGGAGCCCAGGCTGGCCTCAAACTCAGCAATCATCTTACCTCAGCTTCCCAAGTGCTGAGATTACAGGCATGCACCACCACACTCAGCTAACCCTTTACAAAAATATTTTGAGGGCTGGGGAGGTTGCTTGGCAGTCCAAGTGCCTACCTGGCAAGCATAAGGACTCAGTTCAATCCCTGGTACTGCATGCCATGCTGGCCCCAGAAACCTAGGCTCACCATGCCAGCCCTGAAACCGGGTATGGTTGTGCATAACAGTAACACCAGTTCTGGGGAGGCTGAGACAGGAAGATCACTATAAGTGTGAGCTATGTAGTGATTCCCTGTACCAAATTAAAAAAGAAAAATTGAGACAGGGTCTTGATAAGTTTCCAGTCAGTCTTCTACAGTGCTAGAATTACTGGCATGCTTCTTGCCTGGCACAAGGCTGCTTAACATTTAAAACATAAGATCACAAGATGCCTCAAGTTTCTCCAAAAATACATTAACTTACCCTTAACTGATCAAGTTTCTCACGGATCTGAATGAACCCCAAATGTAACTTGCCCCCAAAGTGGTCTGCCAGACGGCGGTCATTGTCATGAAGACCAAGGTAGGCTGAACAGACCTCACAGACACGCAGTTTTTGCTGTTGAAAACTGGATGCAGGCATAGAATTTCTGTATTCTTCCTAGAAAAAGGGGAGAGAGAAAGATGAGTTTTATAAAACTGCTACCATGTAACAATCTCCTTAATAGAAATATTTGATGTGACAATAAAGGTGAATTTTTTTTATAGATATGGCACTAGGAATTGAATCTAGGGGTGCTTGACTAACTATATTCCCAAACTTTTTTAAAATGTTGATACAAATTCTATTTGGCAAAAAAAAAAAAAAAAATTCTATTTGGCTCAGGCTAGACTCAGACTTAAGATCCTCCTGCCTCCATCTCTCAAACTGTTAAAATTACAGGGATGTACTACCATATCCAGCCATAGATGCATTTTATTTTACTTTTCATTTTGATACAGGGTCTCACTTATGTAGTTCAGGATGGCCCTGGCTCACTATGTAACCCAGGCTGGTCTCACACTCATAGCAATCCTCCTACCTCAGTCTCCCAAGTACTAGATACAGGCATAAATCACCACCACCATACTCAGCATACTTCTTTAAACTGATTATTAATCTATACTTATTTTTAATTAGAAAGTATAATCAGCTGGGCATGGTGGCACATATCTGTAATCCCAGCAATCCAGACCTTGAGGCAGGAGAATCACTGAGAGTTCAAGATCAGCTTGGGCTATAAAGTGTACTCAAGGCCAACCTGAACTCCACAGTGTGAAGTACTGTCTCAAAAAGACAAACAGTGGGTTTGGGGAGATAGCTCAGTAGAATAAGTGCTTCCCTGGCAGGTGTAAGGACCTGAGTTCAACCCTCAGTTTCGCCAAAAAAAAAAAAAAAGAAAGAAAGAAAAAGACAAACAAAAAAGTATAATGAAAAATACAGTAAGTCTGGCAACATAGTTCATTGTTAGTGTACTTGCCTAGAAGCCCTGGATTCCCCCCTACCACCACACAAAAAAGTAATAATAAACTGTCAAACAATTCCTAAAAACCTGATGAGTAACTGAAGGCAACTGTCAAGGATTATCTTTTTTAAAACAACAAGATATCATAAAACTGTAACTTCTAAATCTCTTTTGCCAAAATGGGAGAAGCCTTAAGACTATTCAACATTTTGTCTTCTACTGAAAGCAGACAGGATTCCAGAATGCTGTACTGCTGCAGAAATCAGCACTGCCAAGGCTGGGGAACATAGCTCAGTGGCACGGTGCCTGCCTGGTAAGCACAAGGTCTTAGTTCAATTCCTAGTACCAAAAATAAAACAAAACAAAACAAAAACAAAAAAAGTCAGCACTGCCAGATCCTACCCACAAATAGCCCTTATTCCACACCATCCTGATCTTGCCCCAGTGGTTCCACAGAAGCAGTAATGTACTTCCTAGGGGGCAACACTCATAGTAAGGAGGAAAAAAAAACAGGAGGCATAAAAATACCAAGAATCCTAGGCATACCTAGCCACACATTCCAGCCTGCACTCTCAAATACAACTACCCACATGGGTGACAACACCAAATCTACAGTTATTTTAGCCAATGAATAAATAAATATCTGAGCCTTGGAAGGATTTCTGGTGTCTATGGACTTTGAATAGAAAGGGCAAGGGCTTGGCATAAACCCTGAGAATGCAAAGCTTCCCTCTTGACTCTCTGGAAAAGGCATCAGGAGCCCAATGAGCTACAGTGACTCTGCTGTAAATACAAACACATCACTACTGGCAGGGTTTACATTTGCATCAAATTTCCCAGAAATGGAACTACCCTCTAAACCAGGAAAAGCCTAATAAGAACTTTATTGAGTACTGGTCATAATTTGGGAGATCAGACCATTATACCAATGTCACCCAATGTATCTGAGTCACAATACTATGCTGCCTCTATGCAGAGTCCAATGTGAGCATGATTCCCACTTTCCTTTAGTGTGATCATCTGTAAGCACTTATATAGAAAAGCAATGTATTTGTATTATAAATCTTCTCTTTGACCTTCAAAGAATACGATCAGGGAGAATATATTGTCTAAGAACGTAACTGAAAGTAGATGTTGGTAACTCTAACTTATTCTGTCTGCCTGACAAACACTGCCAACTTCAATCACAGTGACAACTTGAAACAATGGTAAGTGCAGTTCTCTCTTGCTCTCTCCCTTATCTATACTGTTATAATACTGTAAGTCCTTAGTACCACTCAATTATAACTGAGTGCCTACTATGTATCAAGCACCATGTGGAGCCAGAGTCATATTGATAACCAAAACCGGCCTGCTCCAGGGCACATAAATGCTTTCTCATCTCTACCCTACCTCATTGCCTTTTATCATTCTAACAGACAGAATGGTAGTTTTGAGGTCTTTCTCAGTTTACAGGTCTTAGCTACAGTGCTTTCCAGGATCATTCTACCTTACCTAGAAACTAGCATCAACCCAAAGTCACTCTCACACTCAGACCCACTTCTTTTACACACCTATTTTCATCAGAATAAGCAGGTGGAGCACCAAGGATTTTCAGGAGACAGAAACTATTTTGATGACATTACACTGGTAGATACTAGTCATTACCAATGTTCCCATGCTATAAAGAGTGAAGCTCAATACACTATGAACCTTGGGATGATAATTATGTATCAATGTAACTTCACCAATTACAACAAACTAATTTTTCTTGGCACTGGAAATCGAACTCAGGACCTTGTGTTTACAAGGCAGGCATTATGCCACTAAGCTAAACCCATGGCCCATTGTAACAAACTACTGTGGTGGGATATTTTGACAATGGGAAGACAGTGTGCATGGAGATGCAGAGGATAGATCTGAAATCTTTTATTTTCTGTGAACTCAAAACTGTTCTGAAAAATAAAATTAATTACAAAAAGTACAGCTATGCCTTCAAATTAGCCCAAATAATCTACTCTATCAAATATTTTTTTTTGTTTTTTGTTTTTGCTCTATCAAATATTAACATTCTTCTTTTCCTAAAACATTTTGTCCACCAACCTCAGCTTCTTTTTTCTTTGCACGAACTTTCTCCACTTCCATGAGAATCTTCTGAGATTCATCCACATTTCCTTCAGCTCCTAGCTGCTCAGCTTTTGCAAGCAATTTTCCTATTTCTTCATTCAACTCATGTACTTTTTCTGCCTAAAGGGAGAAAAAGATAAGCAGACATCTAAGAACAGAATTTGAAAAACAAAAACAAGTATTTTCTTTGCAATATTTCTTTAGCACAGAGAAGAAAACCCAAAAACAGACTTATTTCCGTGAAGAGGAGGGTCAGACAACTGAGGTGACTCAGGCCAATCCCCCCCTGCCCTTTTTTTTTGGTGGAACAGGGAATTGAACTCAGGCCCTTGAACTTGCCAGGCAAGTGCTTATTCTACTGAGCTATCTTCCTGGCCATAGAACTCCCTTCTTTAATCTATCAGGTGAAATGTTATCAGTTTAATAATTTCTCTACTAGTTTTGTTTCCTGTTTTATGTGGGATATCTAAAAATAGAAAAAATATATGTATTTGAGATTCAGTGTAGATGAACTTGAGTGAAGGTATGTGTCTAATCATAACACTTAGGGAGGCCAATGCAAAGAGTACTGTAAGTTTGAGTCTCACCTGGGCAACTTAGTAAAACCATGTTTCAAAATAAAAATAAAAATGATTAGGATGTAACTCAGTAAGTGTAACACTCTTGGGTGAAATCCCTAATAATGCACTGGGGGGAAGGGCAGTTGTTTAGAGAGAAAGGGATATGAAAAAGACAGACACATTGTTCCACAAGAGGTTGAAATGACACATGAAGGGCCAGGGAGATGGCTCAGTAGAATAAGCGCTTCCCTGGCAAGCACAAGGGCCTGAGTTCAATCCATGGTTCCACAAAAAAAAGAAAAAAGAAAAAAGGGAAATGACACATGAATGTTTGGTCAGTTTCCCACACTTACAGGCAACCACAAACAAGGCAGCATATGCCACCCACCCAAGACCCAACCTATCAGTGCTGATGATGAGTTAAGAGCCAAAAGTATACCCAACATTCATACATACACTGACTTATGACAAAGCCACCAGACATACCTTTGCAGAAACTTCTGCGCTGATCTCCTCCTGTGTTTCTGCCAGTCGTTTCTTGGCAAGCTCAGTCCTCCGATCACACTCTGCAATAAAGGACTCCAAGTGATCCATTGCCTAGCTCAGAAAAAAGCAGAGTTGATAGTTATGATCAGTGATACAGGCCCTTGGAGCCCATCTGTGTTGCATAGATATATGCCTGGGTTAGTTTCTTAACACCTGAAGGTTTAATGGCAGTTAACATTCATAACTGTTGTACATTAAGCCATTTTCTAATCCAAATCACTGGGAGAAGCATGGTCTTCTCATCTGATTCATTTATAATTCTCCAAAACTTGTAAAAGGGCTTTCAACTCCCAGTAACACTGCCAAAAGTCTGGGGAACTTAGCCATCAAACTTTCTTTAGTCAGAAAAAGTTGAATAAAGATCAATGTCAGAGGATCTTCTGGAGTTGAGAGAAGCACATGCTGCACTCACTTTCTGTAACTTTCAAAAATATTCCCTCATATATGTTCCCTCTTCTATCTAAAAAATAAAATAAATTGGATATAGTGGCACATGCCTGCAATTCCAGACACTTGAGGGAAGTTGAGAAAGGAGAATTCCCAAGTTCAAGAACAGCCTTAGCAACTCAGAAAGACCCTATCTCAAAAAGGAAAAAAAGAAAAATATTACTGAGAACTGCAGGTTTAACTACTGCCTATTATCTAAAATATATACTAAATAAAGTTAATCTGTTATAGGCAGGTAAAAGCCAACATAATTTCAGATATACAGACATGACATCAATTTTCAACTATCACTTGGTAACTAGTAACAAGCACCTCCTATAGTACACCATGAATCAGCTAGCTAATACCACAGCCAGATTGTTTGGCAGTGATGACAGTGATCTATTACCAAGCAAAAAAGTTAAGAAAATTTGGGGTGGAGATGACAAGACAACAGACCAAGGAGTGATCTACATATTCCCTTCTAAAAAGGATGACAAAGAGTAGGTCAGATGTTGGACAATGCTCCAAATCAGAGAAATTCTCTCAGGAATCTTTTAAGTATTTATTTTCTTCAAGTAAACACACACTTTTGAGAGTAGCTCCAGAAGGGGAGAACCCTCCCTCATGGTGCCCAATCTCCCAGGGACTAATAAAGGCAAAGCATCCTAACTCCCAAGTCTGTCAAATGTTACTCTATAATCACAGAGGTCAAAACTCCCATCAGTGATCAACCAAACACTCTAATAAACATTTCAATATATTCAAACCAAGCAATGAGAAAAGCAAATGATCTGGTCTGTTTACTAAGATATATTTTGTATGCTGCTTCTCCCAAATAGAAAGACTGGGTCACCTATATTCATCTGGGATGGCTCCTGGCACGTAAGTCTAAGGTGACTGAGCAAAAAATAAAAATAAAAATAAAACAAAAAATAAATTTAAAAAAATGTGACACAGGCTCACTCACATTGTGTACCCACACTGTTCCCCAGGCACGGTGTACATGAGGAAGACCTAGAATCTACTCAAGAGTCAAGTAGAGTACACAAGACAATCCTACCAGTGCTTGTACCTAAAAAAGATAACACCTGCACCTTCCAGCAAAAATCACACTATGGACTCAAATGTTAGAAAAGCTAAAATCTAAGTAAATACAATAGAAAAAAGCAAACCAGAGGACTTAAATTTGTACTTTCTTTCAAAACAATCAAAAAAAGAAACAATTACGATAGATCTGAGGGAACTTTGTGTTTTCATTTTTTGAGAGAGTTTTGTTATGTAGTTTGGGTTGGCCTTGAACTCACTATGCAGCCCAAGCTGGTTTCAAACTGCTTTTTCGATTGTTTATTTTGGATTTTTGAGATATTATGTATTTTAGGCTGGCCTTGAATTCAGTGATTCTCCTGCTGCCTCAGCCTCCTGGCTACTGGTATTAGAGCCATGTGCCACCATGCCTGGCTTCAACTGATTGGGGGGGGCTCTCTTTTTGAGGAGGGTTGTTTTTTGAGTCAGAGTCTTATCATATACTTCAGGCTGGCCTTGAACTCATAGCAATCTTTTTGTCTCAGCCAACTAAGGCTGATAATAAGTATGCACCACCACACCCAGCCTCAACTGTGTTGTAAAAGAGTATGTCCAAATACCATTCAAGAGAAGTTCTACAAATAGGATACCCTATTGCTGTTTGCCAGCAAAGCCTCAGATTTTAGACCTTCAGCCAGTATTTAAACTGGAAACAATGAGCTTCTTGGAACTGCTCTAAAATACTGGTAAAAAGCCGAACAACCAAAGTCAGGTTTTTTTTGTTTGTTTTGTTTTTCTTCAGACAGGATCTCACTAAGTAATTCAAACTGACCTGGATTTATTATATAGCCTAGGTTGCCCTCGAACCTGCAACAATCCTGCCTCAGCCTTCCAACTGCTGGAGTGCTGGGATTACAGTCAATATGAAGCATTTTAAGAATTAACCTAGTTGGGCAGGGTAGCACATGTGTGTAATCCCAAAACTAGGGAGGCTGAAGCAGGTCTGCCACAAGTTCATGCTTAGTCCAGAGGCAGCTTAAACTATACAGCAAGACCCTGTCTCAAAAAAAAAAAAAACGGGGCAGGGGAGATGGCTCAGTAGAATAAGCGCTTCCCTGGCAAGTGCAAGGGCCTGAGTTCAATCCCGGTTCTGCCAAAAAACAAGAAATAATTAACCTAAGCGTCAAGGAGATGGCTCAGTAGAATAAGCAATTCCCTGCCAAGCACAAAAGTCTGAGCTCAATCCCTGGTTCTGCAAAAAAGAAAAGAAAAATAATAATAATAATAATAGTAATAATAATAATAATTTGGGGCTAGGGAGATGGCTCGGTGGAATATGCGCTTCCCTGGCAAGTGTAAGGGTCTTAGTTCAATCCCTGGTTCTGCAAAAAATAAATAAATAAATAAATAACCTGCTGAGCCAGGACTACGCTTATGATCCTAGTGCTCAGGAGCACAAGGCAGGAAAGATGGCACAGATTCAAAATCAGCCTGGGCTACATAATGAGTTCAAGGTCAGCCTGGGCTGAATAAGACAATGCAGCTTCCAAAAAAAAAATTAATTAATACTATAAACATAGCCTTTTTAAAAGTCTTTTTTTTTTTCTTTTTCTTTTAAGACACAATCTCACTATGTAGTTGAAGCTAGCCTTGAATTCACTCACAATGTAGCCCAGGTTGGCCTCAAACTCATGTGGATCATCCTGTCTCAGCCTCCTCAGTCTTGGGATAACAGATGTGCCCCCACTAAGTCCAACTAAAGAGCTATTTTTAAAGTAAGCAAGATGGGCTGGGCAGGGTGGCACAGGCCTATAATCCCAGCACTTGGGAGGCTGAGGCAAGAGGACTGTTGTGAGTTAGAGACCAGCCTGAGCTACGAAGTGAGCTTAAGGCCGGCCTGAACTGCATAGTGAGACCCTGTCTCAAAATGATAAAAATAAATAAATAAAAATAAAAAAATAAAGTAAGCAAGATGGTGCACACCTGTAATCCTAGCGCTGAAAGACTGAGGCAAGCGAATCACAAATTCAAGCCCAGCCCAGGCAACTCAGCAACATTTAACACCTTGTCACAAAATAAATAAAAGGCCAGGCATGGGGGCATATACCTGTAATTCCCACATTTGGAAGGCTGAGGCAGGACTGCCACAAGTTCAAGGCCCATCTGTGCTACACAAGAGAGTTCAAGACCAGCCTGAGCTATTTTATGTTCAAGTTAGATCATCTTCTCTTACTTTCAGTATAAAAGTAATTCAAGCATATTCAAACACTACTGAAAAGTGTAAATTAAGAATTTAAAGATAAGGACCAGCAAGATAGCTCAGCAGACTAAGCACCTGCTTAGGCAAGCACAGGGACTGGGATTCAACCCCCAACACTACATGCCACGCCAGCCCCACCCCCCGAGCTAACTGAGCCCACCACCAAGAGGGTATGGTAAGCCGGGTATAGTGGTGCAGGCCTGTAATCCCAGCACTTGGGAGGCTGAGGCAGGAAGATCGTTGTGAGCTGGAGACCAGCCTGAGCTACAAAGTGAGCTTAAGGCCAGCCTGAACTGCAAAGTGAGACCCTGTCTCAAAAAGACAAAAAAAAAAAAAAAAAAAAAAAAAAAAAAAAAAAAAAAAAAAGACTGGGTATGGTGGCTCACACCTGTAACCCCAGTGCTGGGGAGTCTGAAAACAGGAGGACCATTGTTGAGTCAGAGCCTGCATAATTAGACTTTAAGGGTAAACATGACATGGAAATTATACCTATGAAACCACTATTTTGCCAGGTGTGGTGGTACACCCCTAGAATCCCAGTACTCAGGAGGCTGAGGCAGGAGGATCACTGCAAATTCAAGGCCAGTGTAGGCTACAAGATGAGTTCAAGACCAGCCTGAACTGCATAATGAAAACCTATCTCAATAATGTAAGAAAATAAATGGAGCTGGGGCTTTAGCTCAGTGGCAAAGTGCCTGCCTGGCCAGCACAGGGTCCTCAGTTCAATTCCTAATAAAAAAAAAAAAACAAAGAGGAAAAAGTATAAAAAAAGGTATAACTACCTGTAATTCTCCTCCTAATAGCCTAGGAATTAACCCTGAATTAAGTCCTTTTACATGTGATCAAGAAAAGATGCTTTAAAGCTCCTAACATTGTTCAAAACAGCAGATGAACTTGAATTCACATGTGTAAGAAAGGGCAGTTTCTGAAATTCTCAAGCAGCAATGAAAACTAGCAATATTGGGGCTGTAGCTCAGTAACAGTGCAGTTTCTTAGTGTGCAAATGCCCTGGGTTTATCCCCAGCACTACACACACACACACACACACACACACACACACACACACACACACACACAAACCATACCTCAATAAAATGGGTAATGGGCTAGGGAGATAGCTCAGTAAAATAAGCATTTGCCTGGCAAGTACAAGGTCCCAAGTTTAATCCCCAGAACCACTAAATAAACAAATAAAATGGGTAAGCAGAAACATGATGAACCAAAACAAGATGTTAAGATTATCTGTACTATGAAATCATTTTTATAAAGCTCAAGACCAAGCAAAAATAACCACTGTTCAAAGAATTATAAGTTCCTGACAAGTGTTGGAATTAGAGGTAGGCTCTACCACACCCACCTGTAATAAAATATTTTTAACAGAAAATGAGAACATAAAATTCAGGACATATGGGCCAGGGAGATGGCTCAGTGGAATAAGCGCTTCCCTGGCAAGTGCAAGGACCTGAGTTCAATCCCTAGTTCCACCAAAAAATAAAAAAATAAATAAATAAAAAATTTAGGACACATACAAAAAACAGTATTGGACAAACTAGTGCTCAAAGTGGTGAAATATCAAGTGCCTAATTTATGTATGTATGTTTATTATTTAGGTTTTTTTGGACAGAGTCTTGATATATATATATATATAATTCAGGATGGCCATGAACTCAATATGTAGCCCAGGCTGGCCTGGACCTCATGGTGATCCTCCTGCCTCAGCCTTCCCAAGTACTATAATTACAGGTGTGTTCCACCATGTCCAATGTAATTTACTTTTCTACCTCATAATTTATGAACATTACATTGTTAGTTTTATCTTTGGTAATAGGGATAGGTCAATACCAATGAAACTTACATCCAATTCAAAAAACAGGTCTCTCTCTTTACTTGCAATTTCATAATCTGCTCGGAGGGCCAAGTCGTGGATTTTGGTACATTCTCCTAAATCCATGCGCTGCAGGAAACAAAACATTTACACATGAGCAACTACTCACTATACAAAGCAGACAACATGACTTGGTATTTTAACCCCGATCAAAGTAAGCAATATACTTTTATGTGTCTGTACCAATTATGCACAATAAATGAATCATTATGTAATGCAGACATATACTAATAAATTTGGGGGCTGGGGAGATGGCTTAGCGGAATAAGTGCTCCTTGGCAAGCACAAGGGCCTGAGTTCAATCCCTGGTTCCGCAAAAAAAATAAACTTTAAAAAGGCAATACACTTTTTTGAATAATGAAATTATTAATATGAAAATTAAGAATAGAAGCCCAGGGCTGGGGAGATAGCTCAGAGGTCTAAGCATCTGCCTGGCAAGCACAAGGACTAGAGTTCAATCCCTGGTACCATATGCTATGATGGCACCACACTAAAACCAGGCATGCTGAGGCACTGAGGAGCCTGAGACAGGAGGATCACAAGGGTGGAGAGGTTCCTCCAGTGACTCCTTATCTAGCACTCACACAGTAGGCCAGGGGCTTAATCCTTGGTATGATCAATCAATCAAATGGAAAGAGCAGATAGAAATTGGGCTTTGAAAATTACTATATAAAAAAAATTACAATATAATTTAAAACTTAAGTCTTATGTAACTCTTTCTATACAAAGGAAAATAAAGCAAAGTTGGCTGATTCAGACCCCATCAATTCTCTAAACATTTTCTCAACCTGGTTAACCATCCATGACATGTTATTGGTCTACTTAGGGCAATATGCAAAACAAAAGACTCTATTACTAAAACAAAATGACCTATTTCAGTAAGATTAACTTGGTGCATTACTACTCTAACCACATAGGAAATATCTAACAGCACTCTTCTTCTTTAAACACTGTCTCATTATGTAGCCCAGGTTAGTCTTTTTTTGTTTTGTTTTTTTCGGAGTTTGAGTTTTATTGTCATGCCACTCAAGCCTTGACAAAAAACTTGTGCAAAGGGTATAGCTGCTCCTTTCACTGCTGCTTCTTGGTTTTCAGCTTTTCTTCATGTTTATTGAGCCAGCAGCACATGGCTCACATCTTTTTGGGCTGTAGATCTAGGGGCTTGTACTTCTTGCCTTTGTAATGTTTCCTGAGGTTTTCTTTCTGGGGCTTGTTGATGATAATGAGAACACAGGCAATGGATGTGCAGACAACTCGGATCTTGGAGAGCTTGGACACCACGCTGCTCGTCACTTTAACAACATGCAACTGTGACAACTCCACCTTTAGGTCGTCTAGCTGTTTCAACAACTCTTCTTTCTTCTTGCCCTCTTGCCGCAAAGATCCTGAGCCTTAATCTTGGCCATAGTTGCAAAACTGCTGCCGCCTACTCTGAGAGAAAGCTAGTCTTTTCATTTCTTTAACAGTCTTGCTACATAGTTGAGGCTGCCCTTGAACCATGTACCCCAACCTTGCCTCCAACTCGAAGCAGTCCTCCAGCTGCAGCATCCCAAGCACTGGGATGATTGGCATACACCACCCACCAAGTTTGGCTGTTCAAGCTGGTCTTGTATTTGTAACCCTCTTGCTTCAGTCTCCCTATTAAGAATATAGGTACATGTCATCATGTGTTAATGGTGTATATCTTTTATCTAAATCTTAAGCAAGGCCCAGCCTAATAGCTCAGTGGATTAAAGCACCTGCTTAGGCAGACACAGCAAAGGGGGTTCAATTCCCCAGGGTGCTGTGCTGGCCCCGCCCCTGTGGCACACTGGGGCAACTGAGATTGGGTGTGATGGTGAACGCCTGTAATCCCAGCTCTTGGGAGGTTGAACACAGGCGGATCACTATGAGTCCAGGATCACTATGAGTCCAATCTACATAGTGAGACCCCTATAAACCCCATACTAAAACAAAAAAATCAGTCAATCTTAAGCAAAGGATTCTGCAGGAAATGCCACTCTGGTCATTTGAATAAGTTAAAGATCACAGCATCAAGTTATAAGGCACATGTCACTAAAACCCAATACCCCAACTAGGAGATATCACTATTAGACAAGAGTATATGCCTATACAAGTAGTTTAAAAAAAAAAAAAAAAAAAGCTAATGAGATAGCTCAGCAAACTAGGTAACTGCTTAGGCAAGCACAGGGACTGGGGTTCAACTCCTGGCAACACATACCACACAGGCTCTGTCCCCAGGGAACCCTGAGACGGTGTGGTGGTGCATGCCTGTAATCCCAGTGCTGGGTAGGCTGAAACCAGGAGGATCAATATGAGTCTGAACTGTGCAGTGAGACCCTGTACCACATACATTAAAAAAAAAAAATGCTAAAGTCCAGAAACTTGTATACTTCAAAATGTAACCTTAAGAAATTTTCTGGGTTAAGTCAAGGTGGCACAGGCACGTAATCCCAGTACTTTGACAGTTACACAGCAACACCGTATCTCAATAAAGAAACTGTGGGGCCGGGGAGATGGCTCAGTGGAATAAGCATTTCCCTGGCAAGTGCAAGGGCCTGGGTTCAATATTCAATACCCGGTTCTGCAAAATAAATAAATAAATAAATAAATAAAAATAAAAATAAAGAAAGAAACTGCTGGGCTGGGGAGATGGTTTAGTGGACTAAGCACTTCCCTGCAAGGGCCTGAGTTCAATCCCTGGTTCCGCCAAAAAAAAAAAAAAAAAAGAGAAACTGTCTTGGGTTACGAAAATCCTTAACATTCTAGGCAAATTATAGACTCTTCTAGAGAGGGAGAAGGAAGCAGGGAAGAACAGGAGAAGGGGAAGAAAGAAGGGGAAGGGAAAGAGGAGATGGGAAGAAAAAAGGGGAGAGGAAGAGAGGGGAGTATGAGGGAGCAGAAGGGAGAGAGCGGGAGGGAGACAAAACATGTGTCATGCTCACAGAACATCCTTCAGTTTCCCCAACAATGAAGCTAGCACTGGCTGGGCAGACATGTAGTACAATTTATTGTCATTGTAATCAATCACTTTTCTCCTTTATTAATCTACTCTGAAGTCCAATGGGGCTCATGCTGTTGATCATTCAGGATTTAGGGTGAGGAACACCAGTGCTAGAAACAAAGCTACAACTAAAATTACCATATATAAATCTCACAAATGGGGGCTGGGGAGATGGCTCAGTAGAATAAGCACTTCCCTGGCAAGCGCAAGGGCCTGAGTTCAATCCCCAGTTGCACCAAAAAAATAAAAAGTAAAAAATAAAATAAATAAATCTCACAACTTTTGCTTCACTCCCTCCTCTAAGTACCAGATACTGTTCTTTATTATACAGTTTCTATAAATGAAACTACTTATACCTGAAAAATGAATGGTAGCTATCAAAAAAAAAACTGATTTAATAAGGCTCTCTGTTCAAAGAAAAAACCTCAGAAAAGAAGAAAAAGGCTGGGCATGGTGGTGCACACCTGTAATCCCAGCACTTGAGGCTGATGCAAGTTGGAGACCAGCCTGGAATTCAAGGGCAGCCTGAACTGTGTAGCAAGACCCTGTAATTATAGCACGCTGGGAGGTTGAGGCTGGAGGACTGTAAATTCAAGCCCAGCTTAGACAACTTGGTCACTTAGCAAAATCCTGTCTCAGAAAAATGCTAGAGATGTCAGCTTGCCAAGGTCTTTTGCTAAATAAATAAATAAAATAAAATCTTTATCTGGGCATGGTGGCAAATGCCTGAAATCCCAGCACTCAGAGGCCAAGGCAGGATTGTTTCAAGCTCAAGACCAGCCTGGGCTACAAGTGGGCTTAAGCACAACCTAAATTGCATAGCAAGAACCTGTTTCAAATAGATCCCTGCCCAAAAAAGGAAATAAACATTAAAACCTTAGGTACAACTGATTTGCATTTTAAAGAGTTCAACTATAGAAAAGCAAAAACACAGGGCTTAGAGCCCAGCTCATGTTCAAGGCCCTGGGTTTAGTGGGGGTGTTGAGGGGGGTCAGGAATCATCACATGAAACTAAATTTACCACTGTATTCTTTGATGTGAGAGTTCTTAAAAGTCATTGCTAACAGGACTTTCAGTTTCCACTGTTTCCTTTGGATATACCTCTAAACTTATTTGAGGAAGCAGGGAAGTATTGACCATTCCTCTAGCAGTCCAACTCTTAAGCACAAGTGAAACACTGCATTTAACTTCTTCCAATATGTAAGAGTGACTGATAAATCCAATGTGTCAGTAAAAGTTTGTACAATAAACTCAGTCTGTACAGTAGAAGTACTATACAAACTCCTGTGTCCTCCACTCTAGCCTCTGATAATCTAACACTGCTGACAGAAAAGGGCACTAAAGGTTCTAGAGCCTTTAGGAAAAAAAGTTCTGCCAATCCTGGTGGTATACATCTGTAAACCCATTACTCTGGGAGACTGAGGCAAAAGGAGCGAGTTTAAGCCCACCCTGGCCAATTCGGTAACACCCTGTCTCCAAATTTAAAAAGTAAAAAAAATGGGACCAGCCAGATAGCTCAGTGGACTATAGTGCCTGCTCAGGCAGGTGCAGGGACCAGGGTTTGATCCCTGGCTAGCCATGGCAGTCCCACCCCTAGGACATGCTGAGAAGTGCTGAGATGGCAACTGAGACCAGGCATGGTGGCACACACTTGTAATCCCAGCACTTGGGAGGCTGAAAACAGGAGGATCACTACGAATCAGATCTATGTAGTAAGAGCTGTAGACCCTGTCCTAAATATATTTAAAAGGCGGGGGAGGGGATGGCTCAGTGGAATAAGCACTTCCTCTTTTCATGGCCAGTTTACTTATTCATTTATTTATTTATTTTGTATAACCAGAGATTGAACTCAGGCCCTTGCGCTTACTAGGCAAGTGCTTATTCTACTGAGCTATCTCCCTGCCCCGCCCTACCCTTCCCTTTTTCAATCAATAATGTGTACTCTCCCCAGGCTGCTGTGCGAGCCCTACCTTTGGGGCTCAATTGTGATTAAGACTGGGCGTGGTGACGCATGCCTGTTATCCCAGGTCTTGGGAAGCTGAACACAGGAGAATCACTAATGACTCTGATGTATGTAGTGAGACCCTATAGACCTGTACTAAAATACAAAAAAAGTGTACTTATCTAAATAGTCATTATAATCTGTAGCAAAATCTGTAGTTAATGTTTTCCTACCTTGAATCAAAATCCACTTAGCACCCCAAATAACAGAAGTACTAGGAAATATTCATGTCTGCTGTTAGATATGCCAGCCTGAAAGAACACATCTGTGTAGCTTTTTATTTATTATTTTTTTGTGGCCAGCTCAGCCCACCCTGCAGGAAGAGCAGGCAAGGCATGTGGTAGGGGGGTGGTGTCAAACCCCAGTCCCTGTGCACTTGCCTAAGCAGATGCTTTACACCACTGAGCTAACCTGCCAGCCCTTGAGTAGCTTTTTAGAAGATGCATGGTTTCACCTATCTAGAATCCCAGTGATTAAGAGCCTGAAGCCCAAGGATCATAAATTCAAAGCCAGTTTGGGCTACATAGTGAAATCCTGTCTCAGCATCCCCCACCACCACAAAAGATGTGCCACCTCCAACAGTAATAAAAATCATAATTCACGCAGGAGCCAGGGGCTCAATCCCTGGGCCTACCATGCCGGGCCGGGCCGGGCCTGCCCCCGGGCATAGAGATGATGATTGAGACTGGGCACGGTGGCACATGTATGTAAGTAATCCAAGCACTTGGGAGGCTATAAACAGGAAAATTACTATAAGTGAGACCCTGAACACCCTTCCCTTAAAAAAAGAAAAAAAATCGTAATTCATCATAAAGAATATACATGTGCCATTACTAAGAACAGATAGCAAATTTTTAGGGGGATCAATCCTAGGGCCTTTACAGAGAGCTAATGTGGACCAGGGAGATCACTCAGTAGAATAAGCGCTTGCCTGGCAAGGGCAAGGGCCTGAGTTTAATCTCTGGTTCTGCCAAAACAAACAAACAAACAAACAAACAAACAAACACAAAGAGCTAATCTCTAACTCTACAGTATTTTTCTTTTTCTTTTCTATTTTTTGAGATAAGGTCTCCCTAAGTCTTTAAAAGGCCCAAGCTGGGCTCAAACTTATAATCCTCCTGCCTCAGCCCCATCACAGAGAGCTAAGACAGTGCTGTGACAGTTTTTACATCTCACAAAACAGCTAAACTGTAAAGCCTTAATTAATATGGTGGTCCTTTATAGAATTCTTCTTCTATAAGGAACTGAAAAATGCCAATTTACCTTTTTTTTTTTTCTTGAGACAGGGTCTCTCTATGTAGTTTAAGCTAGCCCTGAACTCATCAAGCTGGCTTTGAATTCTCCTGCCATTGCTTGTTTCGGCCTCCCAAATGGTGAGATTACAAACATGCACTACCATGGCTGGCAATGACAAGGTTTTGCCATGTAATCCAGGTTAGCCTTCAATATCCTCCTGCTTCAGCTTCCAGAGTACTAGCATTACAGGTGAGCCCCACCATCCTAGTTAGTCTTCTTAGTCTGATTTTGAATAACTGCATTTTCCACATAAGTAGTATTTATGTTTTGTTCAAATACCAGATAATTTATGGCTATTATTTTAGGTTTTTATTTTTTTGGTAACATAGGCACTCTACCAATTTTCTTCTGATAGAAAAAATTCTACCAGAATTTTTTTTTTAGGTACTAAAGATTGAGCTACATTGCCAGACCTTTTTAAAAGTGACAGGCTTCCACTAAATTGCTAAACTCCCTAGGCTGAGCTCAAACTTGTGATCCTTCTACCTCTGCCTCCCAGAATGTTTGAATTACAGGCATATGCTACTGCCACCACACCCAGTTTCTAAGACCCCAAGAGGATGACTTAATACTAAATTATAAAATCAATTACCCCCCAAGTGATTTTGTTTTGGCAGTACTGTGGATTAAACCCCAGAATTCTCTACCACTGAGCTACATAGCTAATGTTTATTCTTTATTTAATGTTGTGGGTCAGGGATACAGCTCAGTGACACAGTGCCTGCCTGGCAAGCATAAGGTCCTGAATTCAAAATTCACTCTGGGGCCGGGGAGATAGCTCAGTGGAATAAGCACTTCCCTGGTAAGCACAAGGGCTTGAGTTCAATCCCCAGTTCCTCAAAAAAATAAAATAAATAAATAAAATCTGTTTAATGTATACTGGTACATGTTAATTTTACAAAATACTGGGTTTCAATGTGGTACTTTTATTTATATATAACACTTTGACCATATTGGTCACTCCTTCCCCTTTGTTCCAGGCCATCCAGTTGTCTCCAATTATCATGTCATCTTTTTAGGTTTCAAACACAAATACCAGAAAAAATATCTGATATTTGTCTGAGTCTGGCTTATTTCACTTAACATGCTCTTTTTCCTGAAAATTATATATGAAATTTCATTCTTCAACCAGGCATAGTGGCATACACCTGCAATCCCAGCACTTGGGAGGGTGAGACAGGAGGATCATTTAAAGTTTGAGAGACCAGCCCGGATTACACAGTGACTTTAAACCAAGAGAAAAGGAGGAGGGGCTGGGGAGATGGCTCAGTGGAATAAGTGCTTCCCTGGCAAGTGCAAGGGCCTGAGTTCAATCCCTGGTTCTGCCAAAAAAAAAAAAAAAGGAGGAAGGAAGGCAGGCAGGCAGAGAGAGAGACAAATAAATTTCACTCTTTTTATAACTGAAAAATACTCCATTATGTGTGTATACATTTTCTTTTTTTCCCTGAGATAGGATCTGGATATGTGGTTTGGGCGGTCCTCAAATGCAATGATTCTCCTGTCTCAGCCTTTTGAATGCTAGGATTACAGGTACATACCATCATGTCTAGCTCTACTTATTCCTTCATCCACTATTGGGCACTTCGGCTGTTTCTATACCTTGGTTGCAGTGAACTATGCCACAACAAACATGGATACATCAGTATCTCTTCTTTTTCTTCCTATATTTAGGACAGGGTCTACAGGGTCTCACTACATAGATGGGACTCATAACAATCCTCCTGTTTTCAGCCTCCCAACTGCTGGGATTACAGGCATGTCATCACACCAGTCTCAGTCATACCCTAGGAGCAGGGCTGGCCCAGCACACTGGAGATCAAACCCTGGCTGAGAACAAACCCTGGCTGTTACGCTCTGCCTAAGCAGGTACTTCAGTCCCCTGAGTTGCCAGCCCAGCCCTTTCTTTTCATTTTTTTATTTTGAGAAAGCCTCTAAATTGCCTACACTGACAATGAGCTTATGATATGCCTACCTCAGCATCCTGAAAAGCATCACAAGTAAGCAATACTGTAAGGCCTCAACTGATTTTTTTTTTTTTTAAATCTTTTCGAGATAGGGTCTCACTATATAGTTCAGGCTTTGAGCTCACTTTGGGGCTCAGGCTGGTCTCAAACTTGAAACTATCTTCCTGTCTCAGCTTCCTGAGTGCTGGGATTATAGGTGTGTGCCACCAGGCGTGGCTCAATTTTTAAAAATCCAAAAGAGCAAGGAAAGAAACGGGCATTACAGTGCATGCCCATAATCTTAACTCTTGGGAGGCCAAGGTAGGAGGCTATCCTAAGGAACTCTAAAACTTGGTGAAATCTCATCTCAAAATTTAAAATGGGGGAGGACCAGCTTGATAGCTCAGCAGACTAAAGCTCTTGTTTAGGCAGAGCCTAGAAGCTGGGGCTCAATCACCGACCTGCAGCGTTGGCCTGGTCCCCCAGGGTGTACTGAGACAGTAAATGAGACTGAGCATAGTGGCCTGTGTGCCTGTAATACCAGTGCTTGGGAATCACTACAAGTCCAAGCTGGGTAGTGAGACCCTGTACCAAATAGACTTAAAAGAAAAAAAAATTTAAAAGGGGAGAGGGTAGAGAGAATACCTGTAGGAAGGTGATGTGTAGGGTCTATCCCTAGAGAAACGAAAAATAAAACTGATAGCTCTACACACAGAATTTTGTATCACTAAACTATGTTCCATAATATAAAATTCCACTAAGAAGTAAGGGGCTGGAGAGATAGCTCAGCAGGAGCCGGGGAGATAGCTCAGTAGAATAAGTGCTTCCTTGGTAAGCGCAAGGGCCTGAGTTCAATCCCCGGTTCCACAAAAAAAAAAAAAAAAAAAAAAAGTATACTCTGAAAAATAGGTGACTTCTGCCTCTTAATACATCCATATAATCCTTATACCTTTTTTAGGGGGAGGGGGGGTCTTTATGTCTTTTCTTTTTTGGTATCAGGAATTGAACTCAGGGCCTTGCACTTGTGAGGCAGACACTGTGCCACCACAGTTCTTATATCTTGATACAACAGTGGTACATGCATGACTGCCCCATTCTATTATTTTCACTGGTAAAAGGACTGATAAAAGTGGTTAGATCCATTTGTACTACCACTGATACAAACTGCCCAGTGGGACAGTCATGCATGTACCACTGTTGCTTTACGCTAAAAGGAAACATTTCAACTAAAGAATAATCACTGTTTACAAAGCACCTACCCTGTGTGGTCCTTGAGGTCTCCCCAAATCCACCTACCGTGCCAGCCAGGATGTCATGAGGGCAGCAATCCAGAAGGTGACTCTTGCAAACACGGTCATCTGTAAACTTGACTCTCTGTCTGGTTTCGTCTCCTGAAATTTATTCGTGGTTTTAAATAAGACAGTATTATCATATCAACACAAAGGATATCTGTTACAACAATTCACCCGGATGATTTGTAGTAGACTATCATTTCTGTGTTCTCCCCATGAAATACAACTGAAAGCTGACATAAAGATATTTACAACTGGAGTGAAATCCAGGTATTTTGGAGGCTAAGTATATGATGAAGAATCACAATGACAGGTGACTCCACCATTGTGCCAAAGAAGTCATGGAATCAGAAGTAAAAACCTGAGCATCAAAACTCATTAACCCAACAAAAACATGTGGGCAATGACACCAAAACCCATGCTAAGCAGAGTACAATGAATCACCATGTATGACACACAGCTGTAATTTCCACCAACAAAATCTTTGTTATGGACAGTGGTTTGCCTAAAATTACATGAAGAAAGCTTTCCAACTATCACTCATATAATCTGGACCTGTTCTTCCTACCCCCCTTTTAATCCCCACCCTTAAAAAAGAAAGTTGGCACCCAGGAGTCACTTTTAACAAGACAATACCAAAAAGAGCAAAAAGGAACTAGGTTAGTCAATACACACTGTGAGCTCCAACACATACTGTACCCATCTGCATTCTTCAAGACCTCAGCTGCAGAATTTTATGCCCGCTGTTGAAAAGTTTTAAAGGAAAAGTTTTCTTGCCCACACCTGCAGTAAGGAAGTCAGGGGAATGATACATAAAAGTAAAGGCAAAGTGGTATGTGACAAAATTTAAAAAGCTAATCTGTGCATAGGACACAGAGTTGTGTAATAGTCAAGGAGGAATATATTTTAGGATTTGCAAGCATCCCGGATCAATGTAGTGTCTTTTTATTGAAAATGTTTTCTTTCTAAACTACACTTTTAAAATTACTTGTGAAAAAAAGCAAACACTTTTTTGTTATAACAGCTTAGAAATTGGTTGTGACTCACGGCTCGATGAACATGAGGCTTTTCTGCAACTCCCTTGCAGAGTGATGTAGGCAGGCAAAGATACACTGAACCTTTATAAATAAAATAGAGGGGCCACAATTGTTCAGTTTGTATGAAATAAAAATATGGGAAGCAATTCAAAAGCAACTCAATATACAAAGAAACCTAAAAGCACTTATTCACCTATGAAATAAAGTGCAAAGAATCTGCACAGCCCTGAGAATGTGCCAGTGTGAACTTATAACTTCAATACTTCAGTAGAAAAGAAAACAAACCACCAAAGGTATATAGTTTTGTAAGAATGTAATCATTTTCTCCTGAGACAACCTCCAGCATTTTGTGCTCCTGCCTACAGTACAACCTACCTAACAACTGCCAAAAGCTGGCTAAACAGAGGCCCTCCGGTGTGGTTGGGGGGAAAGGGCGCTGGGTAAGTACTCGGCAGGAACCCACGTTAGAAAAGCTCAATTTTCGTCTCCCCTTGTAATGGTACAGAACACGCAGGCCCCGGGGTTTCCAGGCCATCCGGCTCCCTCGAGTGTAGCTTCTTCCCCGAGGAGCCGTGGGAGGAATTCCGCAAGCCGGCTGCCGGAGACCTGGAGCCCGCGCTGATTTCCAGCCCTTCGCCGACTTTCCAGTTCGCAGAGGGGCGCGGGGCCGCGGCAACGACGGGGAGGAAGTTACAAGACAGCAAGTGGGACGGGGCTGAAGCCCCGCAGGCGGCGCGGACTCGGAGGGGGCAGATCACTCCGCCTCCCTTCCCGGATACAAGCAGCTGGGGAAGAACTAGGCCGCTGCAGCCGTATAGGCAAACCGGCTCAGACAAAGGCCCAGCGCCTACCTTCGGCGCAAGCGCAGACAGTCGCGGCCCTTGCCTCAGGCCGCCCGGCGGCCTTGTCTGAATCCCGTCCCAGCCCCTCGCCCAGCGGGTCGCGCGAACTCACCGTCCCGAGCTGTGCCCATGAGCTGGTCCAAGAGGGCACGCATCTGCGCCTGGGCGGACATGGTGCCAGGAAGGGCGGCCACAACAGCTCCTCTCAGTGTAGTAGACGGAACGGCGACTGAGCCAGTGACGAAAACTGGCAGGGTCGAAGGCTCGAGCCCACTGGGCTCTTTCCCGCCGCGGGGGACGCTGGGAGGAAATACGTTCACACTGGTACACAGCCTTCTGGGAAATGTGGTTTCGAGGGCGCAGCCCGCGCGCGTTCTAAGACGTCCGAGCAGGACGAGTCCTAGGTTTTTTTTTTGTTTTTTTTTTGAGACAGGGTCTCACTGTGCAGTTCAGGCTGGCCTTAAGCTCACTTTGTAGCTCAGGCTGGTCTCGAACTCACAACAATCCTCCTGCCTCAGCCTCCCGAGTGCTGGGATTACAGGCATGCGCCACCACGCCCGGCTTAGTCCTAGGGTTTTGACCTACACCCCCAAATTTAAAATCTAATTTCGGGGCAGAGGAGATGGCTTAGTGAAATAAGCGCTTCCCGGGCAAGCGCAAGGGCCCGCCGCGAGCTCAAGGCCAGCCTGAACTGCATAGCAAGACCTTATCTCAGTCCTAGGACTCAGCGAATATAAGGGGCTGGAGAAGATAGCTCAATAGAATAAGCGCGAAATCCTGAGTTCGATCCGATCCAGGGTACAAAAGGGCTGGCCAAATAGCTCAGCGGATTAAAGAGTCTGCTTAGACATGGGCAGGGTGGGGAGTTCTATCCCCAGGCCTGCTTTGTTGGCCCCGACCCCAAAGTGCACTGAGATGGTGATTGAGAATGAGGCTATAAACGGGAGGATCACAATGAATCTGATCTAGTAGTGAGACCCTAAACACCCTGTAGACCCTTCCCTAAAAAAAATACTGTAGGGTCCCACCCTGGAGCACAACTTTCTGCCCCCAGAGTGACTCAGCACAAAGAGGCCGTATAAAGGGGCTGAGGAAGTAGTCAGTGTTCCACTTTTAGTTTTCGCATTTGGCTTGGACTTCATCGCCTGGCTTATAGCAGACTCTTGTATCCTTTGCTTGCGTCGCAGACTCTTCAGTGTCCATTGTAGACTCCTGAGTCTTCTGTCACAGACCCATAAGCTGACAGATAGAGACTTGCACGGAGCACAGCAGTGAGCTCAGACCTGGGGACTGAATTCCTCAGTCTGAGGTGTGCAGACGCTCTCTGTACTCTTCCCTCATCTGACTCTGCGGCTGACTGTTGTAAGCCAATCTTGTAATTCCTTATACATTGTATATCTTGTGTTAATATCTGTTCCTTACATTATATATGTTCCTCTAAGTAAAACCCTGACCAATACAGAAGATGGTACCGAGAGACCAGTACAAAAAAAAAAAAAAAAATGTCTCCAAGGAGCTCAGCTAAAGCAACTTAGCTTGTACAGTTCACCCATAGTTGTCCAGCTTCACCCCAAGACATGGTCTCCTTTCCCTTTCAGGCTCTACTGAAGACCTTCTCACCTTTTACATGAATTTTTTATTGTGTTTTATCAGTAGCTGTGTTTACATTGTCTTTTATAAGCCAGGCGTGGTGGTGCATGCCTGTAATCCCAGCACTCGGGAGGCTGAGGCAGGAGGATTGTTGTGAGTTCGAGACCAGCCTGAGCTACACAGTGAGCTTAAGGCCAGCCTGAACTGCATAGTGAGACCCTGTCTCAAAAAAAAAAAAAAAAAAAAAAAAAAAAAAGATTGTCTTTTATAGATTGACACATTGTGATCCACATAATACACAGGTTGTTTTTAATCTATAGTAGCTTTTTTTTTTTTGGTGGAACCGGAGATTGAATTCAGGGCTTTGCACTTGCCAGGGAAGCACTTATTCTACTGAGCCATCTCTCTGGCCCTTTTTGTTGGTTGGTGGTGTTGTTTTGAGACAGGGTCTCACTTTGTATTTCAGGCTGGCTTGGATTCACAATGTAACCCAGAATAGTATTGGCCTCCAGATGTGCATGACCACACCCAGCTGTGCTACTTTTTATCATAGAAGACCTGCATTGGTGTGCTAACAGACAAGGGATAAAGAAATTCCCATTACGGTAATGAATCTTCCACCCAAGGTTTTAAAATCTACAGTTGAGAACCCTCCTCCAAGTATTTCTCCCAGATTTCATCTTTTTCTAGTCTGGACTGGTATGTGGGTTACCTCTGTGTCCTCTCAGTGATTTCTTTTATCACCCATCCTTGATCACCTGCTTGAAGGCAACAATTGGTTAAATTGAACTTCTGGAAAACTCTTTTTTTTTTTTTTTTTTTAGCTAGTAGATAGTCTAGTGTTAATCTGTTTTCATATACTGTATTTGTAATTTTTATCCATTGGTTTGCTAAAAGATTCAGCATGCGAGCCGTTTCATTGCCTATGATTTTTATTTTTATTTGTTTTTTTGTTTGGTTGGGTTTTTTTTTGAGACACAGTCTCACTATGCAGTTCAGGCTGGCCTTAAACTCACTTTGTAGCTCAGGCCTGTCTCGAACTCACAACAATCCTCCTGCCTTAGCCTCCCGAGTGTGGGATTACAGGTATGATGCACCACCATGCCCGGCTTGGCTATGATTTTTAGTACAGCTTGTAGTTTTAATTGTCTTTTTTAACATATAAATGGGAGTTTGATATCCCCACATCCCGTCCTCTGCCCAAGTGGCCAGCCATTGTTGGATTATTTTCTTTCTTTCTTTTTTTTTTTTTTTGTATTTTAGGGACGAGTCTATAGGGTGTTCAGGGTCTCACTGCTAGATCAGACTCATAGTGATCCGCCTGTTTACAGCCTCCTGAAAGCTGGGATTATAGGTGCAAGCCATTCTCAATTGCTGTCTCAGCCCGCTAATTCGCTAAAATATTTGGCCAGCCCTTGTTGGATTACTTTGTCTGTGGCCATTCATGGTTATAGTTCCCCCACCCTGCCACAGGAACTAACATATACAGGGCAACCCAATAGCTCTCCATGGAAGAAGGATGTTTAACAGTATCCAGAAAGGAGAAGGATGGTTTTACAGTATCCAAAATGTAACTTCTGGGATATAGCTCAACTGGTACAGGGCCTGCAGGAGGTCCTGAGTTCAATTCCCAGTACCGATACACAAAATATTTCAGGTGTGGCGGCCCATACCTGTAATCTCAACACCCCAGAGGCTGAGGCAGGAAGATCTTTGCCTGAGCTATAAAGTGAGCTCAAGATCAGCCTGAGCTGCATAGTGAAATAATTTCCTACCCGATTTATTGCGAGTTGAACACATATTCTATTCCCACATGTCCAATATAGCCCCTTGGGAGCTGACCAATAGATGGAGGCAGTTACGTTTTTCCATCTAGGACTCAAGTCCAGGAACTGGGCTAGGGGGTTGACCTTCATTTTATTTCCCCACCATTCTGTGTTCCCTTGGGCCTCATTATAAAAATCTTTGTTCTGGGCATGACAGATCTCCTGTTTAGATCTGGCATCTTTTTTGTTTTGTTTTGTTTTTTGGTGAAGCATCATCTCCCAGCAATGCTAGTTTTTAGGACCCATGCATTGCTTTTCTGAATAAGTAGCTGTTAGGTCCCACTCTTACTTTTTTTGTTTTTTGTACTTTAGGGAAGGGTCTACAGGGTCTCACTACTAGATCAGACTCTTAGTGATTTGCCTGTTTACAGCCTGCCAAGAGCTGGGATTACAGGCATGCACCACCACACACCATCTCAGCGTGCTCTGGGGGCAGGCCAGCATAACAGGCCAGGGGATTGAACCCTGGTCCCTGTGCCTGCTTGCAGGTGCTTTAAAGACCTTTTTTTTTTTTTTTTTTTTTTTTTGGTCTTTTTGAGACAGGGTCTTACTATGCAATTCAGGCTAGCCTTAAACTCCCTTTGTAGCTTAGGCTGGTCTTGAACTCACAACAATCCTCCTGCCTCAGCCTCCCCAGTGCTGGGATTACAGGCATGCACCACCACGCCCAACTTGCAGGTGCTTTAATCCACTGAGCTATTCTGCTTGCCTTTCTTTCTTTTTAATTTCATAGCTTCATGATTGGATGGGTCCTATTTTCTGGCTTCTGAGGCCATTGGTTTCCTATCAAGTTCTCCCATACATATAGTAAGAGGTGATGTTATACTTTTTGTTAATCTCATAGAGAGGCTTCAGGTCACAGGTGAGATTTGCAATAGGGGTTGAATCATTTCGTCATAAAACCATGAAGACATGGAAGCTAGAGGGGGCCAGGGCATAGGTGTGTTTTTGATACAAACTACTGTTCCTGGGTTACAGCCCCAAATGTCAATTCAAGCCCCAAATCTTTGTCTTTTTCCCATTCTGAGTCTCAGGGTCTAGGATATCAAAGAGTGACTGGATAGCACATTATGGGGTCAGGGAGATGGCTCAGTGGAGTAAGCACTTCCCTGGACAGCACATTCTGAGGGTATAGGAAGATGAAAGCTTGAATCTTTTTAAGAAGGATCTGTTTACCATGCCTAGCCTGACTGACACTATTATGACTAATACAGCTGAATTTGCTTTTGTCATTGTACCAAAGCCTTGCCCAGAGACACATATATTTTTTAATAGCTTTAGTTTATTTTTCATCCTAGGCCTAGGGAAATTTAGTTACCCTTCCTTTAGGAGTAACTTAGTTTATTTGCCTGGATGGCAGAATTAACTGCCATGCAGACAACAAAATACAGGGTTACTGGATCATTGGACTTTACCCTCATAGTTCTGTTTATTGAGGATCCAAGCTATTTTTTTTTTTCCCTTCACATACTGTCTCCTTCTAAGACTCAGTCTAGAGTTCAAACTTCCATGTGCTTCCCGTTCTCAGAAAATAGGTGGGTACCATATTTAAACTTTTAGATCTTGTAAACAAGTTATGAGTACAAGTCTGAGTATGGTGACAAGAGGAAAATGAGAACTGGCTGGCACCTTTCACTGCATTTCCAATTTGCTGGGGCAGTATCATTTAGGGCTATTAAATTTTTATTATTTTTTTTTTCCTCTTTTGAGACAGGTTCTCACTATGCACCTCTGGCCTTGAGCTCTCTTTTGTAGTCCAGGCTGATCTTGAACTCCCAACAATCCTTCTGCTTCAGATTCCCCAATGCTAGGATTACGGTGTATGCCACCATGCCCAGCTCAAGGAATGATTTCTTGCAACAACCACCATGTCACTTCATCAGCCTTTTCAGTTCCACAGTGGAAAGCCTCTACCCAGTTGGAGTGGGTACAAACCATAACCAAGAGGTAACAACCCTGCCCCTACTTTTAGTCAGTTCCATGAAATCAACCTGAGTACCTTCAAATGCTGCTGACTGAGGACCTTTTCAATTCCTGCCAAGGTCCAAGACCAACTTGGGGGCTCACTGGATGCAGGTAACACAGGTCTGAACAATCTGTTTAATGAAGGCAGTCATCTGGGAGAATGTAGAATGTCTAGTTTTTCCCTTTCTTTTAATAATTAATTTTATTTGATTTTGTACTAGTACTTCTATTATTTATTTATTTATTTTGGCCAACTCAGCCCGCCCTGAGACCCTCACTGCATGCACGGTTTGCATAGCATGTGATGCTGGGAATCAAACCTAGGTCCCCTGTGGCTGCCTAAACTTGCTTAAGCAGGCGCTTTAACGATGTAGTGATACACTGTCTCAAAATTTAAAAATATAAAGAAGGGGATTGTAACTCAGCATGAAGGCCCTGGGTTCAGTCCATACAAAAGACAGAAAGAAAGAAAAAAAAAAAAAAAAAAAGAAGCTAAGCATGATGGTACATGCCTGTAATACCAGTTCTTGGGAGGCTGAGGAAGGAGGATTCTTGTGAGTTTATTTAAGTCAGCCTGGGCTACATAGTGAGTTCAAGCCTAGCCTAAAGTACATAGTGAAACCCTGCCCAGAAAAATGAGAGAGGAGAGAGGACTGAGATTTCACCATGAAGAGTATAGCACCATCCATCCTCCCCTTTTTCTTCACTCTGCACAGAGATGCCTTATAATATTGGATTACAGAGTGTGTGTGTGTGTGTGTGTGTGTGTGTGTGTGTGTGTGTGTGGAGACAGAGAGAGAGGAGCAATACTGAGGGAGCACAAGTGATTTTTATTTGTTGTCTCTGTCTTCTTGAAAAAAAAACCATAGATGGAGAGATTAGGTACATTTAATTTTATGTCTTTTCTTCTTATTTTATTTTATTTTTTGTAGTACTGGGGATTGAAACCAAGGGCTTTGCACTGAGCCACATCCTACAACTTTTTTTTTTTTGAAACAGGGTCTTACAAAATCACTATGTAGCCCAGTTGAGCTCAGACCTACAATCCTCCAGCCTCAGTCTTCCAGAGTGCTGACATTACATATGTGTGCCTTCATGCCTGACCTGGGTTCCTCCATTACAGGTGAAGCTACTGACGTGAGCCAGGATTAACTGTGGGTTTGGTCAATAGCACTTGGGAAAAGAAAAAGATTAAGTAACTGGATAATGGTCACAGAGCTGGCAGATGGTTAAGCTAATACAACAGTGGAACCTAGGCACTGTGCCCTGTTCTGCCTCCACCCAGGACTGTCCTGGGGTGCTTATGGCCCTTCACCTGCAAAGTGTTTCTGGTTCTTGCAAATCTAGGGCACATATACAGGAAATTCATGTTATCCAGTAATGCTTGCTGTCAAGACCAACCAATCAAAATGTCCTGGACAGAGGAAAGGAGATCATGAAAATATTTAGTTGAAATAGTTAGTAGTCTAAGCTGGGCATGGTGGTGCAGGCCTGTAATCCCAGCACTCGGGAGGCTGAGGCAGGAGGATTGTTGTGAGTTCGAGACCAGCCTGAGCTACAAAGTGAGCTTAAGGTCAGCCTGAAAAAAAGTATTTTTTTTTTTAGTAGTATTTTTTAAGAACATTTTTCAAATAAAATTATAAATAATTTGCAACATCTGAGAGGGGAACATAATGGCAAAGAGCTGATCATTTTTAGAGTTTGAGTTTAATAATTTAGGTCTGTATAAAGTCATTGTAAGTTTCATCTTTCTTTTTATTTTTAATGTCTTTTTGAGACAGGGTCTCACTATGCAATTCAGGATGGCCTTAAGCTCACTTTGTAGCTCAAGCTGGTCTTGAACTCACAACAATCCTCCTGCCTCAGCCTCCCAAGGGCTGGGATTACAGGGATGCGCCACCATGCCCGGCCTTAGTTTCATCTTTCAAAGCCTTTCACAAATAATGATTTAACAGAGCCAGGTATGATGGTATGTGACTGTAACTCCATCACTCAGGTAGCTGAGGCAGAAGGATCACCATAAGTGGTCAATCTGGGCTACATAGTGAGTTCAAGGCCCCTCTGAATTACATAATGAAACCCTGCCTCAAAAGACAAAAATGAGGCTGGTGAGATAGCTCAGCTATCTGAACGCCTGCTTAGGCCAGCGCAGGGACTGGAGTTTAATCTTTGACATCATATGTTGTGCTGGTCCTGCCCTTGGGTACACTTAGCTGGCCACCGACACCTGGCAGCACACCTGTAATCCCAGTGCTGGGGAGGCTGAAAACAGAAAAATCACTGGGAGTCCAAGCTGCATAGTGACTGCCTGGTAAGCACAAGGTCCTGAGTTTGATCCCTGGTACCACACACACAAAAATCATACCAAGCTGCATAGTGAGACTGTTATGGTTTGCGTCTAGGTGTCCCTCCAAAGCTTCACGAAGTCTTAGGGCTGCTTCTGGAATTTGTGATTGAGTATTGTGGCTGTGGATGCTGCACCTGCCCTGGAGCAGGTAATTGATGATTCAATGTAAAGAGGGAAGAAAAGTTAGCTGCTTGGGCTGCTGCTACTCCTCTTTTTGTGAGCTCTTGCTCTTTGCTACCATGAAAGATTGTTCTCTGCTCTGGGCGGCTTTGCCTTGGAGCCAGCTGAATATGGACTGAAACTTCCACTAACTGTGAGTTAAATAAACCTTTTCTTCCTTCATTTTGAGTGTCAGGCATTTGTCCCAGCAATGAGAGAAGAGTAACTAATACAGAGACCCTGTACCAAATATAAAAAAGACAATACAATGAGAAAAAAAAAACCTAAAAGGTGATTTTAACATGAGTGTTGCCCTGGGGAAGAGAGAAAAACAAAAACAAAAACAACAACAACAACAAAAACCCCACTTGCTTGGCTAAGATCCAACAAAGACTATGATAATTGTTTAAAAGTATCTAAAGCCAGGGAGATGGCTCAGTGAAGTAAGCACTTCCCTAGCAAGTGCAGGGGCCTGAGTTCAATCCCCAGTTCTGCAAAAAAAAAAAAAAAAAAAAAAAAAATTATAGGGAGCTCAAATAATTCCCCAAATTACCTGCATTCCACTGTTTCAAAAATATTTTGGGGCTGGGGAGATGGCTCAGTGGAATAAGCACCTCCCTGGCAAGCACACCTGGTTCTTTTTTTTTTTTTTTTTTTTTGTCTTTTTGAGACAGGGTCTCACTATGCAGTTCAGGCTGGCATTTAAGCTCACTTTATAGCTCAGGCTGGTCTCGAACTCACACAATCCTCCTGCCTCAGCCTCCTGAGTGCTGGGATTACAGGCACGTGACACCACACCCGGCGCTCACACCTGGTTCTGCCAAAATAAATAAATAAATAAAGTCCAAATACTCTTGGAGAAGATCAAATAATACTCTAAGGGGCCAGGGAGATGGCTCAGTGGAATAAGTGCTCCCCTAGCAAGTGCAAGGGCCTGAGTTCAATCCCTGGTTACTCAAAAAAACAAAAAAAAACCTCTAAACCAGGTGTGATGGCCCATAGCTGTAAACCCAGCACTCTGGGATAATGAGGATGGAGGAGCACATGTTAGCCCAGCCTGGGCAACTTACTGACTTACTGAAGTTTGGTCTCAAAATAAAAATTTAAAAACAGAGGGAATGGTCCTGTGGATATAGCTCAGGGTAATTTTAATCTTTAAATTATGTACTAGTAAACTGCCAAAACTATTAAAATCAAACGACCAAGTAATGGTGAGAATACCGAGAAATACACACTAAAAATTACTGAAAGTACTATATAAATTGTAGGGCAGTTGGGCATATTCTTTACCCCAATGATGACACTTCTAATGCCTAAGACTACACAGGGGCAGGGGCTGCTGGTGTATACTTGTGATCTCAGCACTCTAATAGGCTTAAGCAAGAGGACTGCAAATTTGAGCCCAGACTGGGAAATTTAGAAACTTCTCAGGCCCAGTTATATAGCTCAGCAGCACAAGTGCCTGCCTGGTAAGCTCAAGGTCCTGAGTTCAATTCCCTTCTCAGTCCAAAAATGAAACTTCTCAAACTGGGCTGGCTAGATAACTCAGCAGATTAAAGCACCTACTTAGGCAGATGCAGGGGCGCCAGGATCCCTGGGCCTGCTGTGCTGGCCCTGCCTCTGGGGTGTGCTAAGACCAAGATTGAGACTGGGCATGGTAGCTTGCGCCTGTAATTCCAGCACTTAGTAAGCTGTAAACAGGAGGATCACTACAAGTCCAATCTATGTAGTGAGATCCTGTAGACCCTATACTAAGTATATTAAAAAAAAACAAAACTGTTCAATTCATCATCTGGGATACCTTAAAATTTCCACCGACAGCTTTCAAAAGATCCCAGTGGAGTAGGGCCGGGGAGATGGCTCAGTGGAGTGCTGGAAGGAGATAGCTCCACCATCTAAGCTCCTGCCTAATGGCTGAGGATATAGGTCAGCACCTGCCTGGCAAGTGTTGAGGTGGCAAGTTTTGATTCCTGGTTAAAAAAAAAAAAAAAGTTATCAAAAGGTCCCAGACTGATCTAAGCCAAGGATAATAATGAACTGCTTGGCCAGCCACAGTGGCATAGCCCTTGGGAGGCTTTGGCAGAATTAACTGGAATTGCAAGACAGCCTGGCTACACAGTGAATTCAAGGTCAGCCTGAATTATATAGTAAGACCCTGTCTCAAAAAACAAAAACAATAACAATAGACTCTGGGGATAGCACATTTATGAGTGGAGTTTTAATGGCACCTGTGTTTTTTCTTTTTTTAATTTTATTTTAGGGAAGGGTCTACAGGGTGTTCAGGGTCTCACTACTAGATCGGACTCTTAGTGATTTGCCTGTTTACAGCCTCCTAAGAGCTGGAATTACAGGTGTGTGTCACCATGCCCTTTCTCAATTGCTGTCTCAACGTGCCCCAGGCAGGGCTGGCATGGCAAGCCTAGGGATCAAACCCCTGATCCTCTGCCTGCTTGCAGGTGCTTTCATCCTCTGTGCTATCTGGCCAGTCCTTTTTTTGTATTAGTTTGTTTTGTACTGAGGATTGAACCTAACACCTTCACACTGACCTACATCACCATGACCTCCCTTTTTTTATTTTGAGAAATTCTTGGTAAGTCACTGATTGGGGCTGGGGAGATGGCTCAGTGGAGTAAGTGCTTCCCTGCCAAGTTCAAGGACCTGAATTCAATCCCCCGTTCTGCTAAAAATAATAAATAAATAAAAAATGCCCAAAGGTAAGTCACTGACTTTCCCGTGCTGGATTCAGACTTGGTATCCTCTTTTTTTTTTTTTTTTTTTGCGGAACCGGGGATTGAACTCAGGCCCTTGCGCTTGCCAAGGAAGCGCTTATTCCACTGAGCCATCTCCCCGGCCCCTAGACTTGGTATCCTCTTGTCTCGGCCTCCCAGAGTGCTGAAATTACAGGTACATATCACCATGCCTGGCTTGATTTTTATTTTATCAGTATTTGGGTTTTGGCTTTTTGGTACTCTGCTGAGTCTTTGAGACCGGAGCTGACTACAAATCCATCTCTTGTGCATTATATTTATTTTATTGCTTTAAGACTGATTTAGCTAAGCACGGTGCATGTCTACAATCTCAGCACTTTGGTAGCTCAACCAATATGATTATTAAGAATTTGGGGCCAGCTTGGGTTGCATAGCAAGTTCAAGGGCAACTTAAACTATATTGAGAGATGCTGTTTTATGAAAAGAAAAAAAAAATGATTAAGACAGGCATAGTGTTCTAAGCCTGTAATTCCAGCATTCTGGAAGACTGAGGCAGGAAGATGAATAATTCTGTTTTTAAAAATGGCTGAGGGGCCAGAGAGATAGCTTAGTAGAATAAGTGCCTGCCTGGCAAGTGCTAAGGGCCAGAGTTCAATACCTGGTACAGCACCCCCTCCAAAAGAAAAAAAGTAAGAAAGAAATTCTTGGGCCAGGGAGATAGCCTAGTAGAATAAGCACTTGCCTGGCAAGTACTAAGGGCCTAAGTTTAATGCCCCGTTCAGCCAAAAAAAAAAGGTTGAGTTCCTTAAAAAAAAAAAAAAAAAAAAAAAGGCTGGGCATGTAGCTCAGTTAAAAGGCCCTAGATTCATATTCTTTATTCTCTTTTTTTGGGGGGTTAAGAGAGAATTGAACTCAGGACCTTGCGCTTGCTAGGCAGGCACTGCAGTGCTGAACTATATCCCCACCCCCAGTAAAACAGCCCTTGATTCAAGCCCCAGTAAAACATACCTATACACACAGTGGCTTTTTTACTCACAACTGGTCTGTTTTTTAACTCTCAACTGTTTTGTTAACACCTTAAAACTGAGGGCTAGTAAAAACTACAAAAATCAAAAACCCAACGTAGAGCACCTGCCTATAATCCCATTACTCAGGAAGCTGAGGCTGGATGATCATTCCAAGTTTGAAGCTAGCCTGGGCTATACAGTGAGTTCAAGACCAGCCTGAACAATACAATGAGCAAGATCCTGTTTACAGTCAAACAGCTAGCCTATGTCAAAGCCGTGGGGGGAGGGAGTGCAAATATGCTTATTATTGCAAAGTAAACAAATCTATCTTGAACCCACTACACCTTGTGAGAACATTCGGATAAAATGGGTAAATTTGCATAGTAACCCAACAGAAACTCTTTCATATGTAATTAAAAAAATATTTAGCTGAGAGTGCATACCTGTAATCCCAGCACTTGAGAGGCTGAGGCAGGACGATTGTTGCAAATTCGAGACCAGCCTCAGCTGTAAAGCGAGACCCTGTCTCAAAAAAAAAAAAAAAAAAAAAAAAAATAGCAGGTGCGATTGCAGATTGTTGGGAAAGGAGGGAGTAATTCAATAAATGACCCCAGACTCATAGTCTGCACGTGGAAAAAGAAATTCTAAGCATGCGAGACAATACCCAAAGAGTAAGCAGCAATACATTCCACACGAGGCCCTCGAGCGTCACAGCGCACCCCGGCGGACTCCGCCCTCCCAGTCTGCACAGGAGCCGCCAGCACGCGGAGTGTGTGTTGGGGGCGGGTCAGGCAGAATTTCAGGCCAGAGTTCGCTCAGTCTTTCGAGAACCAACACGCGGTCCTCGCGCAACCACACTTAGTCTCAGCGAAGAAACTCCCCACCAGCGCAGCGGGGCAGTGTGCTCTACCCACCCGAGAGCCAAAGGAGCCACTGCATTCCCACCATTTGTCCGGGCCGGAAATGACGCCCCCAGCAGGCCCTGAGGGGCGGTCCCTCCCTGCAGTGAGGCGGGGCCTATGGCTGGGGAGGAGGAAGGTTGAGGAGGATGGTGGTCTGAGGCAGGGACAGAGAAGAGCCGAGTCCGGGGAGTGACAGGAGACAAGGGCGGGGCCTGGTATGGGGAGGGGCTTGGGGCGGGGTCAGATTTGGCCTGAGGCGGGATGGGCGGGGCCGCCGGTGGGGCGGGCCGCCGGGCGCCCTCCTTTGCTCTACCTCGGCTTCTGCACCTCAGCATCGAGGTGCCTCCGGGTCTTGGAGGTCGTCTCCGAACTCGCGTAGCCCGCGTTCAGAGTCTGGTCGTGTGAGAAAGGCCTGGGTGTGCCCTGAATCTCTGGGCCGCCATTGCGAGCCGCCCGTCAGGAGGCCGACTGAGGTAACCCTTTGGTGTTTCGCGGTGCGGCCTCGAGCTGGCGTGGGGCCGGCAGGGCTCAGCGACGAGCTGGCTGAGCTGACGCCATGCCCAGCTGGCCGCGTGGGTCATCGCGTGACCCCTGACAGCCTCGCCCCGCTCCCGAGGCTAGGGAGTCGCGAATCCAGAGAAACCCGAAATCTGTTCCCCTGGAGATATCAGTAAATAAGTGAGCAGCTGTGAGCGAGCAATTAGAAGAAATAGGAGGGAGGAAGGAGATGTGGCAAGTGGCCCTGGTTGCGGGTTGGGCAGACGGCTGCTGGGCGGCTTTGTCCTGCCTGGGGTCCTTTGGACTTCCAGAGTAAAAAAATGAGTGAGAACCAGTTCACACTATGGAGGGAAAAGTTAAGGGAAAAGTTAACCTATTTCAAGGGCATGAAAGAGATGAGGATGGGCTACTGGAGGGGGGTGGGGGACAATGTCTTCGTTCTCCACCCTCTCAGGTCCCTTCTCTCTGCTCAATTTTTGTTGTTTTGTTTTTGAGACAGGGCCTCACAATGTAGTGTACCCTGGCCTTGAACTCCTGGCGATCCTCCTGCCCCAGCCTCCCAGGTGCTGTGATTACAGTTGTGGACTGCAAATGCCTGGTTCTGTTTGCTTTATGCTGGCCTTTTTCTCAGGTTCCTGCTGCCATTACTTCCTCCTATTGGTTATCTGCTGGTGTGTAACAGGCACAAAGCTGAATAGATTAAAATGACCTTTATTTAACAGTTTCTTTGAGTCAAGAATTCAGCAGTAATCTGTATAGATAGTGGTGGCTCACTGCCCCTGTGGAACTGGAAAACTTAATTCCAAGATGACTTACTCACAAGGCTAGTGGCTGGAGTACTTTCCTAGCCTCATAGTCCTTCCCCTAGGCCGGTTGTGCTCTCATGGTAGCTGTCTTTGAGCTACAGCTAGTCATCAGAGAGACAGGAGAGCATTTGGGAGGATGTGGAAACCATCATAACATTATTCGTTCATTGGTGCTGGGTGTCAAACCAGGGGTGCTCTACCATTGAGCTACAGCGTCAGCCTCTTTTTACTTTTTTTTTTTTTTTTTTTTGTCTTTTTGAGACAGGTTCTCGCTAAGCAGTTTAGGGTGGCCTTGAGCTCACTTTATAGCTCAAGCTGGTCTTGAACTCACGGCTATTCTCCTGCCTCAGCCTCCCGAGTGCTGGGATTACAGGCATGAATTTACTTTTTATTATTTGTGATGTTGGGGACTGAACTCAGGCCCTTTGCAGTGACATACACCTCCAGTTTTTTTCTTTTAAGCAATCCTGGCTCCACTTGCTGACCCTAGAGTACTAGGATTATAGGCATCCTAGATCCTTTTTGCTTTTATTTTAGATGGAGTTTCAGTAGAGGCTTAGGCAGGACTCAAACTTATCTCTTGCCAGTGTCCCTTATGCTGACATTTACAGAAAAGCACCCACAGATAGATATCTTTTGTGACCTGATTTTGGAATTCTTATTTTTTTTACACAGGGTCTTGCTATGCAATTTAGGCTGGTCTTGAACTCACAGTCATCCTCCTGTCTAAGTCTCTCCAGTGCTAAAATTACAGGTGTGCACCACCATGTCCAGCCTTGATTTTGGAAATTTTATTTAATTATTTTATTTATTTTGCTTCTTTTTTTTTTTTTTTTTTTTGCAGTATCAGGAATCAAACTCAGGACCTTGCACTTGCTGGGAGGGTGTTTAAGTGTTGAGCTATCTTCCCAGCCCTTTATTTATTTAAAGACAGGGTTTCATTATTCAGTTCAGGCTGGCCTTGAACTCATTTTGTAGCCCAGGCTAGCCTGAAAGTCAAAGTGATCCTATTGCTTCAGCCTCTGGGGTGTGAGGATTATGCACCAGCATGCCTGGCCTGATTTTGAAAATTTTAAATTTCCAGATTCTATTTGTTAGTGTTTCAAAACAATACACCTCCAGTTTTTTTCTTTAAGCAATCCTGGCTCCACTTGCTGACTCTAGAGTACTAGGATTATAGGCATCCTAGATCCTTTTTGCTTTTATTTTAGATCGAGTTTCAGTAGAGGCTTCACCTTCTGAAGGGATCCATAACAAAGAATAAAACTTAAAACCACTTACTACTGAAAAATAAAAAATTAAACTTACTATTCTTGTGGAAAAGGAATGCCTAGATTCTTTAATTGAAGTTCTGAGTCTAGTATTTATTTGAGCATTAATCATTTTTCTTTTTGGAGGAATAACATAACCAGGAAATATTTTAGGAATATTTGAGAGAGCTCTAGAAATCCTAGTGAATTATAAGAATATGACCTAAATCAGTTGCCGTTAAAAGGAAGGGATAGGTTGAAGAGATGAGTTAGAATCTACAGAAGTAGTTAGATCCTTCAAAATACCCTGTATTAGCCGGGCACGGTGGCGCAGACCTGTAATCCCAGCACTCGGGAGGCTGAGGCAGGAGGACTGCTGTGAGTTCAAGACCAGCTTGAGCTACAAAGTGAGCTTAAGACCAGCCTGAACTGCATAGTGAGACCCTGTCTCAAAAAGACAAAAAAAAAAAAAAAAAAAAAAAAAAAATACCCTATATTACATTCAGTATTCGTCTTTTGTTTGGTTGGTTTTATATATTTGATGGTACTGGGTTTTGAACTTAGGGCTTTGTTCTAGCCTTTTCTTTATTTTCTGTTTTGAGACAAGGTCTCATTAAGTCACTAAAGTGTTCAGGCTGGGCTCGAATTTGTGATTACAGGTGTTACCACCTAACCATTTAGTATTTTTCTGGTTGTTTACTGTTCTGCAAGGTCTTACTATATATTCCAGGCAGGCCTTAAACTTACTATGTAGCCCAGTTCTCAGGAATCTTCATGCTTCCCAAGAGCTGGGATCACAGGCATGTACCACCACACCCAGTTTTTTTTTTTTTTTCTCCACACCCAGCTTTAAAACTAGCCTTTATAAAACTTCCATACTTGGTGTATTTTATTCTCAGTATCATGTATAATATCCTTCATGGGATTATAGCCTTTCAGAAGGTCAAAACCATATGAAATGTGGTGACGCATTGCCTGTAATCTCAGCATGTAGGAGGTTCACAAGTTTGACGGTAGCCTAGGCTATGTAGGAAAGACCCTGTCAAACAAACAAAAAAATAGGCTCCAAACTGAATGACCATGAAGCAGAAGCTGAGAGCTATAGTGACTTATCTTTAAAGTGAAGCAGATTTTAGCATGATGAGAGGAAAGATATGTGGAAATATGCTGGTTTCTAAGTAAAAATTATTGAGTATATGTTGATCTTTGGGTAATGGATTCTCTACTTTTATGAATGTTTAAACAATTACATAATGATCATTTGCTTTTTTTTGTGGAACCAGGGTTTGAACTCAGGCCCTTGCACTTGCCAGGGAAGTGCTTATTCCACTGAACCATCTCCCCAGCCCCTGCTTTGTTTTGTTTAGTTTTTTTTTTTTCTTTCTTCTTCTGTATTTAGGACAGGGTCTACAAGGTCTCACTACATAGATCCGACTTGTGGGATTATTCTGTTTTCAGCCTCCCAAGTGCTGGGTTTACAGGCACGTGCCACCATGCCTAGTCTCATTTGCCATCTCAGCTTGCCCCGCAGACAGGCCAGCACGACATGCCAGGGATAGAACCTTGGTCGTAAGTTTGTTTTTTTTTTTTTTTTTGTCTTTTTTGAGACAGGGTCTCACTGTGCAGTTCAGGCTGGCCTTAAGCTCATTTTGTAGCTCAGGCTGGTCTCGAACTCACAACAATCCTCCTGCCTCAGCCTCCCTAGTGCTGGGATTACAGGCATGCGCCACCACGCCCGGCGTAAGTTTGTTTTTGATTTTGATTTTTTGGAAGTTTTTTTTTTTTTTTTTTTTCTTTGATTATTTGTTTGAAACATGGTCTCACTATGTAGTTCAGGCTGGACTTGAACTTGCTGTGTAGCTCAGGATGGCCTCAAACTCAAGGCAGTCCTCCTGCCTTAACCTCCCAGAGTATTAAGATTACAGGTCTGAGCTGCCAGGGCTAGTTCCTCAGCTCTTTAGAGAATGCTGTGAGCTATCCTCTACTACTTTAGAAGACTTTCAGTTGTGTAAAAGAGAGAAACTTGTGTTGACTGCCATTCTTGTGATAGTTTGGCTCCGTCAGGGAGTCATGACCTTAAAAGTTTGTTCTTATTTCAGAAATGACTGTGGGCCTATTCATTGTCTTGAGACTGTTGTTGATGAAGAGAGGAAAGAGTTGTTCACTGTAAACAACTAAACACTGTAGCTGTCCTTGTCTGACATCTGCTTTGCTCAGCTAAAAAATTCAGTGCTGCTTGATTGGTTTTTGTGGGTGTCTCTCTCACATGCCTCATGATGCATTGCTGTCAAATACATGGACCAGTATTGGCAGTGACACTGGGCATATAATATAAAAGATAATCTTAATTCATTTGGGTGCATGTCTATTTGTAGGCATTGGCATTTGTATTCTTGCTGTTAGATTGGTTAGTGATTATAGATCCCGCTTGATGTGAAGATTCAGGCCTTGAGCAAAGAGAATTACTGAGTTACCTATTCATCTTTGGTTTATTTTCTGAGACAGGGTCTCACCATATAAACCAGGCTGGCCTTGAACTCAGGTGATCCTCCTATCTCAGGGAGTTGGGATTACAGGCATGAGCCACCATGCTTGGTTTATTCATCTTTTTGTCTAGAGATATACTCCATAAGATTCTCTTGTGCCTGTTAGTATTTGAGTCCCAGCTATGTGTTTGGGTCAGGGGACACAGCAGACATCCTTTCTCACTAACATAGCTTTTAATCTGGTAGGTAAAAGAAATATAAGAAGAGCTTTAAAAGAAAAATAGTTCATTCCCTAGAGTAGAAGGTGGTTAACCAAGGTCAGCAGGAGTCATGAAGCCTTCTCAAAGGGTTCATGTTGTTCAAGCGGTAGCTTGGAGAACTAGAGTGAACGCTGAGGGATGAGGCCTTGCCTTGAGTGCTGAGAGTGCATATCCCTGACTTGTCAAGTCAGAGTGCAAGTTAAGGGGCCAAAGGCTATGAGCACGCAATTCACAGATAAAACATAAATGTCCAAGGAACACATGACAAGTTACAAAATATTGTCCTAGGTGATTCCTCATTTACAATTGTAATCTGAGTGTGAGTTAGTGGAAATAGTTCCCTGATTAAAAGAAGTAAATCTGTGCTACTCTTACCCAGACCTTGAGAAAGACCTATGGCCTTTGTCAGTATGTGGTTTGAGAGTAGCACTGCTTTTTCCTTTTGGTGCAGCAGCCTTGAGTTCCACCCTCAATGTTGGGTGTGTTTGGGGGGGGGGGCTGGCTGTGGAATTGCCTGTTACTTGTTCTGATACTTTTCATTCTGTCCTATCCAGAGTTTTATACTTTCCCTAATTTCACAAAAACAAAATCAGAACAACCTGTAATGAAACTTTTAGTTTCTGTTTTTTCCAACACAACAAATTGTTCTTACAGAAAGAACTCTGGGAGAAAGTAGAAGTACCTTTTACATCTTTCCTGTATATACTATAGTGTTCCTGCCCCTTTGATATGTTAATGAACTTCATAAATGGTTACATAATTTTATTATTCTTCTCCATAATCAGGATTTTCCCTCTAGACCTGATCCCTGGACAGGTGTGGCAGCCCCAGTGCCAGCCAATGGCCTTGAACAGAGCAGTGGCCGAGTCTCTAGTTTCATGATAGCTCCATATTGCCAAGGAATAATCTCTGAGAAACCATATGTGGGGATCATCTTCACATAATCCTTTGAGCCACTTTTTTTTTTTTTTCTTTTTCTGGGATTGAACTCAGGCTCTGGTTCATGTTAAGGAAATGCTTTATCACTGAATTACACACACTAACCTTTTCGTTATTGTTTGAAACACGGTTTTGCTAAATTACTCAGGCTGCCCTCAAACTTGGGATATTCCTTCCTTAGCCTTCTGAATAGCCGGGTTTGTAGGTGTCTACTATCAGACACTGCACTGAGTCACACTTTTCACTTTAATCAATATACATCATATTGATGCATTTTCTTTCCCTTACTTTTTTTTTTTTTTTGGTGTTTTAGGGAAGAGTCTACAGGTTGTTCAGGGTCTCACTACTAGATCAGACTCAGAGTGATCTGCCTGTTTAAAGCCTCACAAGAGCTGGGATTACAGGCACGCAGCACCAACCCCAGTCTCAGTTGTCATCTCAGCACATCTCAGGGGCTGGCTGGTAGGTCCAGGGAACCTCCAGCTCCTGTACCTGCTTGCAGGTACTTTAATCAACTGAGCTATTTGGCCAGTGTTACATTTTCTTTTATTTCTTTTCATTTTGTTTTGCATGACAGGCAAAAAAAAAAAAATCTTTAATTGTTAGTATTTCAGAAGCTCAAAATTAGTAGGAGAAAATTATAGTTGGTGACAATAGTGGAAGAATTTTCAGTTTCTGTCTTCAAATCTACCAGGATGTGAGGGTAGAGCAGAAGTAACCAGAAACATTGATACAAAAGAAAAAAGTGCCCGTGGTGGTGATACATGCCTGTAAACTTAGAATTTATGAGGTGGAGGCAGGAGTATTGCTATTTGTTGAAGGCCAGCCTTACCTATGTAGTAATTTCAAGGCAGTGGTTGCTTGGGCAGCACATACACTAAAATTGGAACAATAGAAGCTTTGTAAGCTCCTGCATATGGATGACACACAAATTCATGAAGTGTTCTTTATTTAAAAAAAAAGTTCAAGGACAGTAGCAAGAACTATATAGCAAGACCCTCTCTCAAAATAAATAAATAATATGCTTGCTTGATTTTAACACATTATTGATTCCCTGGAACTTGTCTTCTCATTTCTCACAATAGTTTTATTTTTTTCTAGTACTAGGGATCAAACCCAGGGGCTGTCTGGGTTTGAGGCAGAATCTCTATAAATTGCACAAGGGGGACTTGAGCTGTTGAATCCTCCCTATTTTATCCTCTCACTGCTGGATTACAAGAGTGTGCCATGATGCCTAGCTCTCACCTTAGATTTTGCTGTCGTAGAGTACACACATTGTCCCTTAGTTAGAAATTTCAAGAGCCGGGTAGATAGCTCAGTAAAATAAGTACTTGCCTGGCAAGTGCAAGGGCCTGAGTTCAATCCCTGGTTCTGCCAAAAAAAAAAAGTTTCAGAAGCCTCCATCTTGCCCACCAGGAGTGAGTGATTCCTGTCCTAGCAAACAGACACTTAATGCCAGGGACATCATTTGTCCAAAATTTGTGGTTTGCAGATGCTTCTACTTGATATGAGATGTGAAGTACTTGTTATGTGTCTCTCACTCCCTCTTTATATGGAATCCAACAACAGCAGTTGCAATTTAGAAAAAAAGCCTAGAGCACATAAAATTACAGATTCAGTTTAGGGAGAAACCTCAGACCCCTTTTTGTTGAGCTGCTGGGGTGGCATGGCATACACTAAACGCCTTGTGTGTGCTGTGAGTAGGATGAATAGTGTCACTTGTGACATCTTAGTTGAGGGAGAAAAGAGTTGTCTTCTGCACAGTGCTGTGCAGACCTCACTCAGCCCTGTCTGCCTTTAATTCTGAGACTTCTACTGACTCCAAGTAGCAGTGAAGAATGAATACCCACCCATGGGGCCTCTGGAAGCTTCTAGTCCCATCAAGAAGGAAAATTTTGTGTCCTGCCCTCAGAGCCTTTCTATCACCATGTCCCAGAGCACCTCTTCCTGTGAAGTTAAGCGTGGGGCTCTGCCTTTACTGTTTGGGAAGCTCTGAGATACAGGAGAGGGCTGAAAAATGAAGTCAGGTGGGAAATCCGGTCTGCATAGACTTTATTTATGGCTTGTTCCTTTGACAGTTTTCTTTTTAATTTTTTAATCATTTATATATTTATTTGGTACAGGGTCTCTCTATGCAGCTTGGACTCATAGTGATCCTCCTGTTTCAGCTTTCCTATGCTGGAATTACAGGCTTGTGCCACCATGCCCAGGCTTGGTGACCCTCTGAGGGTGCCTGGGGGCAGGGCCTGCACAGCATGGTGCAAGGGACTGAACCTCAGTCCCTGCACGTGCCTAAGCTGGTACCCCAGCACTAGGATTACAGGTATGCACCACCATGCCCAGATTCACAGCATGGGGTACTGGGGATCAGACTGAGCTATCTCCCTAGGCCTTTGACAGTTTTATTTCACTGTACCACAGAAAGCACTGAGAAAAGCCAGGTATAGCCTGAAAGATAAAGAAGTCACTCTGAGGGTCCACCCACTGTCCAAAGCTTTGTGTTAACATTGAAATTGACAAGTTAATGTTTTGGTTATTAGCTTATTCAACTTATTGTTTTTTAATAGCCAAGTGGCCTGGCTCTCATGGCTTAATATAAATCCTGAAATACAGCAGGGACAGTGTCTGCCCTAGGTTTCCCTGACCTGGAATCCATGAAGGATTTTCTGGGCAGGCAGGCCAGCCTCCTGAACTTTTATCTAGAGCTCCAAATATTTGTAAATATTTTTTTGGTCTCTTGTCTTCCCATTGATCTCTTATCTTCCCATCAGCCTTGGGTACTATCCTGTCTTATTCCAGCAAATTCTGTGTGGCTGGCTCAGCCTGCCCTGGGGGTGGGGCTAGCACAGCTTGTGTTGCTGGGGATCAGACACAATCCCTGAGCTTGCCCAAGTTTGCCTAAGCAGGCGCTTTAGACTGCTGAACTATCTCACCAGCCCCTTAACCAGACTTGATAACCAAGCAGAAAAAAATCATTAATACCATCCTGTCTTTTTTTTTTTTTTTCTGCAAAGCTTTATTCCTTCTTAGCAGCTCCCTTCATGGTCACCAGCATGTTGCTCGGCTCCTTATACTTCCTCTTGGCAAAGATGTGCGTCCCCACCCTTTTCTTGATGAACTTGAGGGCGCGCTTGTCCTTAGAGACCTTGAGCAGCTCCATGGCGTGTCACTCATAGGGGGCGAAGCCGCACGCCTCCTGGATCATGTCACACATGAACTTGGTGTGTTTAGTGAGATGTCCTCGATGGCGGCTGTGCCTCGGTTTGCTCACATTCTTAGTTACCTTGTGGTCCTTGTTGAGGCCCACAACCATGGGATAGTGGAGGACCATGGCTACTCTTCTTCAGTGGTTACTGTGGTGCACCATCCTGTCATTGATGAGAATATCTTTGCATCTGTCTCATGCTGTCCTTGTTCGCAAACTGGGTGAAATGTGAACTGGCTGGCTGAGTAGAGTTAGTTATCAGGAAAAAGTCTTACCTGGGGATTCTATGGATCTTATGAAGGATTTCTGGTCAGTTCTGTAATTTTCCAGGTACTCTTTATCTGACCTGAGCACTAACACACACCCACTCTCTGAAGCAAACATTAAAGCATGTGTGGAGGATGGTTAGCAGTAGGAGTACCATCCCTTTGACATTTATATTGTCACCATGTGATCTGGCTTATGTGACCCTTCCTGAATGAGCACTTGTTTTGTAATCTGAGTGCTTTGGGGTATCATTATAAATGAGTTATGTGGTATCCTCCCCCCAACACACACACTGTGGAAAGGGAAATTATTATAATGGGTAGTGTTCAGGAAATCAGTAATTATTTTGAAACAAAGAACTGTAGTATGCCAGGGTTTTGGCTGACTTTTTATATGTCTTCTTCAAGTTACCACAAAACTGCTATTATCGATATTCTTCCTAAAACAAAACAAAAAGTTCCTGCCTTAGAAACAAAATACTTGGCTTCATAGTGTAGTGGCTTTGAGGCATTAACCAGGACTGCCTGTGGAAAGCTAGTTCTTCCTCTTGAACTTGTATGAACCTCTAACCTCACTCCTTGATAAAAAGGATTTTCTTTTTTTATTTGCATTTAGTTTTTTAACTTTTTGTTTTGAACTAATTAGGGTTTGAAAGGTGTTGCAAAAATAATGCAGAGTTGCCCTACAGCATCCCTGGACTAAATGGTAACATCTAGCTTGGCTGCAGTGCTTCATCCAAAACCCGAAGTGGGTCCCAGACAGTCCCTTACTCCTTTAAGTGGACCAGTATTTACACAAACTTCGTGTGTGCCTGACTTTATAAAAAAAATCTTCATCACAGGTGGACACTTGCAGTACCAGCTTGAGAATCAGAATGCAGAACTGCCCATCAAGATGGACCCTGTAAAAAAAAAAAAAAAAAAAAAAGAGCCAGGCGTGGTGGCGCATACCTGTAATCCCAGCACTCGGGAGGCTGAGACAGGAGGATTGTTGTGAGTTCGAGACCAGCCTGAGCTACAAAGTGAGCTCGAGGCCAGCCTGAACTGCATAGTGAGACCCTGTCTCAAAAAGACAAAAAAAAAAAAAAAAAAAAGATGGACCCTGTGTCAGCACACCCTCTCCTGCCACCCCTCAGAAAGCTACAAAGGGCTTTCTAGACATTGAGCACCTGCATTCTCACTGCCATCTTTCTGTTCCACCTCACTCAGCTACAGGTTTTATAGCAGTGCCTGTGTAGTTTGCTCCTATAGTCATGACAGGAAGGAAATAAACTGCTGGATACAATTAATTGTTATTCCCTGAGTGGGGAAAGAATGAGTATTGTCTCTGCATCTGTCTAGCTCAAGTTAAAATAATTACACTGTTTCATATGATTTGGGCCTAAGGTTATACTCAGTGCTTTTTGTTTTTAGTTTTGTTTTTGAGACAAGATCTCTCTGTGTAGTTCAGATTACACTTGAACTCTTCAGTTTTCTTTCTGAAAGAACAGACATCTTCACAGAAAGATCATAGTATCCACTGGGTATGGTGGTGGACACCTGCAATCCCAGAACTCAGCAGACTGAAGCAGGAAGATCTCTATGAGTTCGAGGCCACCCTGGGCTACATAGTGAGTTCAAGGACAACCTGAACTATATAGTGAGACCCTGTCTCAAAAGAACAAGAAAGAAAGAAAGAAAGAAAGAAAGAAAGAAAGAAAGAAAGAAAGAAAGAAGTTTCGCATATTTTATAAAGTATATTTTTTAGTTTAATTTTTTTCTGGTGGTAGGGATTCAACCCAGGCCTTGCACATGCTGGACAAGTGCTCTACTACTGAGCTATCTCCCCAGCCCCTATAAAACATCTTTAGTTTTAGTGGGGCCTCTGTTTTGTGAAGTTTTAGAAGTCAGTTAATGATTACAAGGCAGGCTCAATCCTGACAAAATTCTTTCTCCTTTTACCTGAAATACTGTACCTCCTGGAGCTTCTGTCCATTGGTCATAGTGCTATAGTTCAAACTTCCAAAGGCATTAAAAGTTAGAATTTAACATCTCCCTTGTGTGAACCATTTATTATTGACCCCAATATAAAAATAACCATTTGAGGGCAGTTTTTGCCAAGAATGCAGACTATGGCCTTCTAGCATATCATGTATTGTGATTAGTAAGGCTTGGGTGGCTTTGTGGCCCATCCAGTAGGACTAGATGTAACATTTGTCTGTATTTCAGCATGTGCTCTTATCACTGAGCTAAACCCCAGTTTCTACTTACTAATTTTTATCTTATTATTTGGGTTATTTATTTATTTATTTATTTTTGAGACAGAGTCTTGCTTTGTCATTCAGGCTGGCCTCCTACTTATACTGTTCCTCCTGCCTTAACCTCCCAAGTGCTAGGAATCCTCCAAGTGCTAAGATACTGCCGTGAGCCACTGCATTTAGTTCTCTATATTTTAAAGGTAGTCAGGGAATGATTTCTGTTTGTGCAGTGTGTTAGTTGTTATCTCCAAATTTCTCCAGGCAACTGAGATAAGTATAGGGGAGAGAAAAAGGGAAATTGAAAAACCCTTAGAAGGCCTGGGCTGAGAATATGGGGTCAGTCACACAATTCCAATTCAGAGGATACTCAGCCTGTCTAGGAGAATCCCCATTGCAAGTCTTGTAGGAGGTAGGGGCAGTATCCAGAGACCAGAAAGCATGCCTGCAGTATAGTCCTAAACAGACTCTGCTAAGGTCATCATTTTGCTGGCTCCTCTGCCACCTATCCGTGGATGCCTGCTGTTTTCTGAGCATTGGTCTCTTGTCTTCCCATCAGCCTTGGGTACTATCCTGTCTTATTCCAGCAAATTCTGTGTGGCTGACTCAGCCTGCCCTGGGGGTGGGGCTAGCACAGCATGTGTTGCTGGGGATCAGACACAATCCCTGAGCTTGCCCAAGTTTGCCTAAGCAGGCGCTTTAGACTGCTGAACTATCTCGCCAGCCCCTTAACCAGACTTGATAGCCAAGAACCTTTTTCTTTTTCTTTTTTTTTTTTTTTGTCTTTTTGAGACAGGGTCTCACTATGCAGTTCAGGCTGGCCTTAAACTCACTTTGTAGCTCAGGCTGGTCTGGAACTCACAACAATCCTCCTGCCTCAGCCTCCTGAGTGCTGGGATTACAGGCATGCGCCACCACGCCTGGCTATATAGCCAAGAACTTTGACAGACTTAGAGGCTGAGTACAGTGCTGAAGTGTCACATATAGAAAGTGGTGGGGCCTAGAGGTGAGGATAGGCATTCTGGCTCCAGAACCTCAGGCACAGCCACCTCGCTGGACCAGTTCTCACCAAGTGACCAGTTGAAGGGAGTATGGCTCCAGAAACAACTATCTAACATCTTACACCTGTGCTCCTTGCTCATCATGCTCCCTTTGTGGAATGATGAATAGAAATGTGTTCCCTTCAGTAACCAGAAAAGCCACTGATTTTGGGTTATATTTCATTAGAAAAACAAGAAAAGGGTGCGAGAATAAGGGAATATAATAATGATAAGGTTAGAATGGCCTTGAGCATTCGGTAGGATTTCAAAGGCAAGGGTTTTTAAGCAAGGAGAATGGGAAAATGTTGGTTCAGGCTTCTCAGAGACACTAGCAGGTCTCGAACTCGCAGCAAGTGAAGAACAGACGTAAGGCAAGCAGATGAAAGCCTCGGGTATTTTTTTTTTTCACTAAAACTCTTTAGATTCTTGTAAGGTTTACATATAGGAGAAAAGGGTTAGACATTGTTCAAGACATAGAATGTGCGGCCAGCCAGATAGTTGAGCAGATTAAAGCACCTACTTAGATAGAGTGCAGCGGCCAGGGTTCAATCCCTGGTGTGCCATACCAGCCCTGCCCCCAAGGTGTGCTGAGATGGCAGTTCAGACTGGGTGCCTATAATCCAAGCACTTAGGAGGCTGAAAACAGGAGAATCACTATGAGTCTGATCTATGTAGTGAGATCCTGTAGACCTTGTCCTAAATAAACAACAACATAGAATGTTGATGGTAAGGAAAGTAGGCTGTTACTCAGAATATAGTGTCTCTCAGAGAGTTGGTCCTCTGTAACACTATAAGGTATTTCAGCTACCAAGGCACATTCAAGGTAAGTTTAGCTTGCCTCTGCCAGATTATATCTCTCTCTCTTTTTTTTTGGGTGGTACCAGAGATGGAACTCAGGACCTTGCGCTTGCCAGGCAAGCACTTATTCCATTGAACTATCTCCCGAGCCCTCTGCTGGATTATAGAAAGCAGAGTTTCCTACTCTTCTTTCACCAGCCACACCAGATTTTCACCATATCTATGTAAGGACTGCATTAACAACTTTATTTAAAGCTTTTCTTTAGAATCAACTCACTTTTAAAAATTTAAATACATTTTCAAAGGAAATGTTAGGAGAGACTGGGGCACAGTAGGAACGTGGCTGGAGCTCAGGCCCCTGGTTTGCACTAAGCCACGTGCTGTTCCCCAGCTCCTCCCTGGCCTGGGCTGCAGTTCTCTTACCCTTAGCAAAATAGTGACCAGAATGTTTATAATTTGACAAAAAAATGTAAACCTTCAGATTCCAGAAGCCAAACAAACCCCAAAGCAGGATAAACTTAAATCCATGTCAAGACACATTACAGTCAAAATTTTGAAAACTAGACAAAGGAAAAAAGCTTCAAAAACAGCAAGGGAGAATTGACACCTTATTATTTTAGCAGTGATAGGGTGACAATCCAAATAGCAGCTGATTTCTCATCAGAAACCATAGGGGCAAGAAGAACATAGCATATCACTTTTCAAGTGCTGGAAAAAACAACCTACCAAGCCCTGAGTTCTCTCACAAAATTCTTTTCCAGCAATGGTAGGGAAAGAGAGACCTTAACATATGAAAGAAGACTAAGGGAAGCCGGGCGTGGTGGCGCATGCCTGTAATCCCAGCACTCGGGAGGCTGAAGCAGGAGGATTGTTGTGAGTTCGAGACCAGCCTGAGCTACAAAGTGAGCTCGAGGCCAGCCTGAACAGCATAGTGAGACCCTGTCTCAAAAAGACAAAAAAAAAAAAAAAAAA
>PVKA01010582.1:0-63933 GCA_004027165.1 Ctenomys sociabilis
AGATTTCAGAGCAGCGCAAGGTGGATCAGAAAGCAGTGGACTCACAGATTTTAGCAAAAATCAAATCTGTTCCTCAGCTCCGGGGCTACCTGCGATCTGTTTTTGCTCTGACAAATGGAGTTTATCCTCATAAATTAGTGTTCTAAATTTCTTACTAAGAACCTAATTAAATAACTGATACATTTAAAAAAAAAAAAAATAAACCCTTCCTGCCTTCATTTTGGGTGTTGGGCATTTTGTCCCAGCAATGAGAGAAGAGTAACTGAGTCAGAGGCTATGTCACTCTGCTGCACTGAGCCCCAGCCTGGGGATGGAGCAGGACTGGGACAGGTGGCCTCCTTGTGCTAAGAGCTTCTGCCTGCCTCCTGGGCTTTCTGTTCACACGAGGCCTACAGGCCCCTCAGGGTGTCCGTTCCTCTTTGCAGGAGCTGAGGGGTCCTTGCACACCCACCCAGCACCCTGCACATCCTGCTCCAGGCCTGATGCTGTCATCTCCACCCAGCTGACTCAGGCTCTGCCACTCCTGGGCACTTGGATAGAGGTGTCCACTTGCCTCTTCACAGCGAGTGCTCACTGGTACCTGCTCTGCTGTGAGAGTAGTGGCAGCCCTGCCCCAGCTGGGCCCTGCAGCCCTGGGGCAGGGCCCTCCCGTGACACCCTCCAGGCAGGAGTGGCTCAGGCGTGAGCCTGTGGTGCTCACAGCAGAGGGCTGGGAGCTCACTCAGCTTCCAGCTTCCAGCTAACAGACATCTTCCCATGAACTCTGTCTTAGGAAGACAGGTGGGAAAGCGAACATGGAGAGGTGGAAGTCTATTCCCAGGGCCCAGGGTGTATGGCTGGACTCAGACCTCTGGGCCTCAGGGAAGAGAGGGAAGCTACAGCTGGGATGGAGGAGGCAGAAGAAGGAGGGAGATGTCCGGCCCTGGGACTCAGGACCACCCAGTGTAATCCTTCCTACTCCCCAGCTTACTTCAGATACTTCCATCTTTAGCTGTATCATCTATATCCACGCGTGCACACAGTGAGATAGAATTCACACTCCTCTCCCCAGGCCTTGGTGACCACTCATCTACTTTCTGTCTCTATGGATTCTTAAGTGTTCATAAAATTACATAATATGGGACCTTTTGCATCTGGTTGCTTCTTGTTTTTGGAACCAGGAGTTGAACTCAGGATCTCATGCTTGCCAGGCAGGCACCATGCCACTGAGCTATCTCCCTGACTTGTGCCTGGTTTCTACAAGGTCAGTGTTTTCAAGGTTCATTCTTCTTTATGGGTGAATACTTTTCCACTTATGAGGATATTCACCCCACACTTATATACTTGAACATTTGCTACGCATCATGCTCTGTGCTTAGATTCATCAATACAGCCAGAAAAACACTGTCCTTGTCCCTTGACTGCTAGGAAGAGGGAGATGAAAGAGGTAAAAGAAATGCATACTTGCCAACCATGACACAAGTCTTGCAGAGAATAAAGAATGCAGGCACAGATAAATGTACTTGCAGAACGGCTGGGTATGAAGGTGGGCTACAGAGAAACCTAAATCCTACCCCGAGAGACTGAGGGGGTCAGGGTGGGAGGAGAGAGAATGACTCTGAACAGAAGGACAAAGGCCGGGGGAAGGAAGAGTTGGGTATGAGGAACTAAGAAGGGGCAGGGGCATGAGGTGGGTCGGGATGAGCCGGACACTCATGAAGGTGTGGTGGTGGATACATGGTGTCAACTTGAGAAGCTTAAGGCTTTAATTAAGTGACTCAGCATGGAGCCAGGACGCTTACTTTCTAAACACCTTCATCCTCTGCAAGAGGACGGCACGGGCACTGTGCAGCTGTGCACCCCCTTCCTAGGGCATGGAGGAGCATCGCAGGGCATGGAGGGCCATGCCAGGGACTAGAAGGCCCTCCCTAGAGTGACTCATCACTTAAAGGATACATAAAGGGACTAGAGAAGTTTAGGGTGGTTCCACTTTCTCTGGTCTTTGCAGTCAGCATGGGGGGAAGAGAGGCTTGCTGCTCACCGTGGCTGCCGCCTCCCTTTTGCTCTGCTGCTTTCCACTGCCATGCACTGCTGCCCTCTTCTATGTGCTACTGTGCCCTGGAGCCAGCCAAGCATGGGCTGAAACCTCCACTGACTGTGGGCTAAATAAACCTTTCCTTCCTTCCTTGGGTGTTGTGTATTTCATTGCAGCACCTAGGGAAAAGTGAGTAAGACAAAGGTATTGCAGCCAGACCTCATCCACCGGAGTGTGTGTGTGTGTGTGTGTGTGTGTGTGTGTGCCTACTTGTTCATCCAGCACATCCCTAGGACGTATCTTCCAGGGAAGACAGGGGAGAACTTGTGCATTTTGAAGCCCCAGGTGAAAAGCGTTTTTGTACAGATTGACTCTAATTCATGTAAAGAGTTGTTTGTAAATACAAATTTTACGAATCTAATTATCAATAGCATTTTCTCAGAGGCACTTGGAATTAAAATAAATCCAGAAAGTTCTGTCTTTAGCAAAGAAGGACTATGGTGCTCTAAATCAATGTTTTTGTGGAAGAAAACTGGAAAACCTGGGCCAAAATAAAATAAAAGCAATAGAACAAAAATAAATCTGTTTTAGGCTCTAGAGAACCACCCTCTGCAAATATTTGTGGGACCAGGAGGAAAGCAAATCCAACACCTGAGCTCTCTCTTCTTTAAGGCACTTTTTGATTCCAAAGTTGGCTTAGAAGAGGCTGGAAAGTACCCAGTTCTTTCAGTAGTCTCAAGGGCATGGGAGCTAAATATTGAACTGTAGGCTTGCTGAAAAACAGCAGCCCTCGTAAGCCCTCCAGTCTTTTGGCTGAAACTTGCAGTGTTGCACCGTAAAAGAGGAAGTGATCCAGAAATAAATAGAATGCTGAAAAGGAATGTGGACAGTAATGACCAGGCTCAGAAGGACAGGTCTGGTTAAAGGAGCACAGGCTAAGGAGATCAAGCTTATTAGCATCTGTTGTGGTTTGGATCTATGGTCCCACCCAAAAATCTCATGTTTGGGGGTACATCCTGGTTGGAGGGGGCAGTTCACTGGGAGAGTGACCAGGAAGGGTGTATCTCTGCCCCAGGGTCCTCCCTCCTCTCTGCTTCCTGGCTGCTATGCAGTGAGCAGCTTTTTCTTTAATGCTTTCTCTCATGGCAATTGTACATAGAATCCAGCCTAACATGGATTTAGCTTCCCCAAAACTATGAATCAAATTAAAGCTCACTTTGTTTAAGTTGTGGGTGTCAAGGTGCTTTGTCTCAGAAATGGGAAAGCTGACTACTACAGAAAGTTTGAACTAGAGAAGTGGTGTTGTGGTTGTGACTGTACTTGACCATGGGATTTAGAAGCCTCTGGAACTGGTTTGTAGGTAGAGTTGAGAAAGACTCAAGATACAAGATAGAGAAGTCTTACAATGCTGCAAGTAGAACCTCCTGGGTGATTCTGATTAGAGTTCAGAAGGCAAGGATGTGGAAAGGATACTGTTGAGTTGGTTCTATTTTGATTAGTAAATTCTATAGTTCCTAATATTAATTATTATTATAATTATTTTGTATTCTCTGTGAAAAATAGTAAAATAGAATGCTGAAAGGAATGTGGACAGTGAAGGCCAGGCTCAGAAGGTTTCAAATGGGAACAAGGACTTCATTGGCAGTTGAATAAGAGGCCATGTGTGTTACACTCTGGCCAAAACAAAGTCTACATTTTCCCCACATTCTGAGATTCTGAGATTCTCTCATTTTAGGAGATTTAGATTAAGTGCATGAAGGGAGCTGGGGAGATGGCTCAGTAGAATAAGCACTTGCCTGGGAAGTACAAGGGCCTGAGTTCAATCCCTGGTTCCTCGAGCATTGACAAGAAAGGGCACTGGACTAATTAACCCAGTGGAATAAATTGCAAGATAGCCCAACATCCAGGATGTGGCACAGGCTATTTCATTTTAGCCAGGTCTATTGTGATGGATAGGGATGAAGCAGAGCAGAAAAACTCAACTTAATTTTGGACTATAATGAACCATGTATAAAACTGGGGCCAAATGAAGTTTGCCTGAGGAAGAATTTTATGAATTTAATTCAATAGAATCAGTTTGTGAATTTATAAAGAGGAACTAACTAGTTGGTGCAGGGGAAAGGAAGAAAAATGCCCTGGGGGAATGCCTCAGGAATTTCAGGAAGGCTCCACCAATCTCAGTCTCAGTGGTGAAAAGCACAAGCATTTCATGTGAGAAAGGAGCCCCGTGGCTCTTTTCTTGAAGAGGTTGGCTCTCCAGGACTTACTCTGTCCTGCTCAGCTACCCAGGCCCTTAGGTACCCGTGCAGCCATGATCCAACTCTGCCTGGCCACTGCCCACACTTGTGGTGGACGTAAGCATCTTCTATGTGATGCTGTTTATTTTTTTCTTTCCAGGTAGGATGAAAGAGTGGTGTGTCACAAAAGTTTCTGTCTAGATTTCAAAGGCAGACCTTCATATCAGACTCTGTGTCCCTTAGAGAGTGATGCATGAATCTGAGAATGAAGCTCAAGGTACCATGGAGACCTCAGGACATTAGAGACAGCAAGAAGATGGAATCTGCCAAGGAGAGCTGCAGACAGTGCCAGCCAAGAAAGAGGCTGTGCAGGCTACAATCATCAGTGACGTGGGGTGGGACTGCCCAGTCCTTTGCAGTGCACACTTCGCAACAGCTTGCCTTGGGTCCTGGACACAGAGGCACAAGATTTAATATGCATCCTGCAGGATTCTCATTTTTCTTTGGTCCCATTCCTTTCTATTCCCCTATTTCTCCCTTTTGGAATGGAAGCATTTACCATGTGCCATTGTATATTGAAAATATTTAACTTTGCTTTTAATTTTTACAGAGCTCAGAGTTTGCCTTGAGTCTCAGAGGAGACTTTGGACTCAATCTTTTCAGCAAATCCTGGGAGATGGACTAAATGCATTTTGCACAATGAGATGGATACAAGTCTTTGGTGGTCAGGGGAAGACTTCTGTAGTTTGAGCTTTAAAAAGTTCCCCGCAATGCCATCTCTGGAGACAGAGCCTAGGCAGAGGGAGTGGGTTACCGGGAACCTGCCCTGAAAAGTGCATTCTCGTCCTCAGCTCCTCTCCTTTCTGCTTCCCAGATGCTGTGAACGGATCAGGTTTTCACCACGCTGCTTCTGCCTTGGAATCAACTGAGCATGGACGGGATCCCCAAACCATGACCCAAATTAGGCCACTCCCCCTTCGAGTCTGGGTGTCAGGTATTTTGCCCCAGTGATAAGAAAACTGACTAATGTAGCATCCCTTACAAGGTTGAAAACTAAGTCCCCTGTTGAAAAGCAGCAGCAAATGTAACTGCACATCGTCTCTACAATTTTCATACACAATGTAAAAGCATTTAATAACCAGATGTACAGGAAGACAAAACCTGGTTACAAACAAAGATAAAAGAGACAGCTTCAGAAGAGATCCAGATAATAAAAACATCAAATGCAGAGCTGGTGAGATAGCTCAGTGGACTAAAGTACCTGCTTAGGCAAGCTTAGGCAAGTGTAGGGACTGTGGTTCAATCTCCAGCATCACATGCCAGGCCAGCCCCAACTCCAGGGCTGGTTGAGCTGACCAGAGTCTGAGTGTGGTGGCTCATGCCTGTAATCCCAGCCCTTGGAGGCAGAAAGCAGGAGGATCACCACAAGTCAGAGCTGTGTAGTGAGACCCTGCAACAACCAAATACATTAAAAAAAAAAGCCATCAGACGCAAACTTAAGAAAACAGAGAGAGTTTAGTATATTCAAAGAATTAAAAAGATAAAATAGATAAATTTATCAAGAATTAGAAATAATTAAAAAATAGAATAGGAAATCTATATTTAAAAAATAGCTGACATAAAAAAGTTGAATGGGTTTAATAGCAGATTAACTATAGCAGATGAAAAATTTAATAAATTGGAAGATTTATAAATGCCCAGACCAAAGCAACACAGACCAAAGCAATAAACACTGGAGACCTTAACAGGTTTATCAGACGTGTAATTGGAATCCAGAAGAGCCGAAGGGGAAGATGGGCAGGCACAGTGCCGCAAGGGCTAATGGGTGAAATGTTTCTAAAACCAATAAAAGAATCAAGCTTCAGACTTAGGAACCAGGAGCAGGATAAATCAAAGACATCACAGGCAGCCATATCACAGTAAATGGGCAAAAGCCAAAGAGAAAGATAAAAATTTTAAAAGAAACTAGAGATTTAAAAAAGGCATAGAATCTTTACTGGAACAATAATGAGGTCTAATACTGACTTCTCAATAGAAACGGCAGAAGCCAGAAAACAACGGCGTGACAGGAAGTAATAAAAGGAAATAACGGACAATCTGGAATTCTTTGTGTAGCTAAAAAGCTTTCTACATTGAAAGCAAAATAAAGGCACTTAGACATTCAAAACAGAGATAATTTATCACCTGGAGACCTTGCTAAAGGAAGCGCTAAGGGCTCCAGGCAGGAGGAAAAGATTCTAGAGGACAGCTCAGAGATGCAGAGGGATGTTGGGCACGGCACGTGCGTGTGCAAACACACACACACACACATGCACGCACCCACCTACCTGCATACATGCGTGCATGTGCACACACACACGCACACACACACATGCATACATGCACACCAACATCCACACATCCACCCACATGTGCACACACATGCATACGCACAAGCACATGCACACACATGCACACACCCACACATATACGCACCCACACACCCACACCCCTGTGCACGCACACACACACATGTACAGAATACACCCACCCATGTACCCACCCACCCACTCGCACACACACGTGCACACACACACACGTTCACACATCCAATATGTGTACACACATGCATACACACAAAGCAATGCACAAATATGCATATATCCATACATGCACATATATGTGCACATACACACACACACACACAATTAAAAAATTTTTTTTTGGAGGAACTGGGGATTGAATTCAGGTCCTTGCACTTGCCAGGCAAGCACTTATTCTACTGAGCCATCTCCTTGGCCCCCACATACAAATGTTTGAATGAAGGATTGTATAAGAGTGCATCTACATAATGCAAATTATGTAAGATAAAAGTCATTTCTTGTGAGGGTTTACCAAAGCAAGCACACAAGCAAATGCCCTGCAGGAGTTCATCTGCAAAGTGTGCTCAGGCCTGGTGGAGGCATAGTCCTGGCTCCCTCAGCCTTTCCACCATGTAGCACAGGTGGTGGAAACCACAGTTGGCCTGTCAGGCGCTACATGAAATTCCTGCTGCTGCTAAGGGCAGACCATGGGGAGTTCCTGAGGAGGGAGGTGACCTGGGGGAGAGGTGCCCCATCTTTGCAGAGCACTTGCTGGTCCATACTCCAGGCCCTGGAATCACTCACGGTCCCCAGGCACACTTAAGGCACTGACTCAGAGCCCCTGGGGCTGGGTGGGATTGGTGAGAATGCTGGGAATGCATGCAGGAACCTGGAGTCCCCAGATGCCTTGCTGCTGTCCCTGCCCTGTCCCCGGTCCTCCCGCTTGCTCAGCCCTCCAGCTGCCTTTCAAGCTGCCTTGTTTGTCCACTTTGGGCCCTATGCACCATCCTATGCACCTGGTGGGGTTTGAATGGCATCATGGCAGGTGAGGAGAGGACAGGGCTCAGTGACTGTCTCCACATAGCCCTACTGGCCTGGGGTAGTGCCAGGATTGCCAGGGGACTTAGGGTTCCTGGTGCCTTGGGATTAATCCACTCTAACACAGAGATCTGCATGCCTCATTGTAGCACCTGCCCCAGCCCATCAAGTCAGCAAAAGATCAAGCAAAGGCAAAGTACCCCTCTTCCCCTGGTCACTTGTGGGGCTTGGTGACCTAGCCACATCACATTAGCTCTGCAAACTAGCTCAGCCACTCAGGAAGGAAGAGCGTGACGGTGCTGGAGGCCAACCGCTGAGCAGGACACTGGATATGTTAAGGCCATACATGAAGGCTTCTGCTGACCATGGCTGTGCCTGCCAAGATGGCCTTGGGGGGAACCCAAGGACCTTGGGGGTTACTTCATGCTGCAGATGAGGCATAGCTCCTTTGGAGCCTTGGAGACCCTGCAGGAAGTGAGGCTGAGAAGGGAGGTGAGGAAGGTCCACCCTGATGGAGGCCACTGGGGCCACAGGCTGGCTGGCTGGAACTTCTTGGGACTCTTCTTACTGCCCACCTTCCTCCTTGACAGATGGGGAAACTGAGGCCCAGCAGGGTGGGGCTCTGTCAGATTGAGGACTGAGAGCAGCCCTGAATTCTCAGCTCATGATCATATTCCTGTGCCAGCAGCTGGCAGATGTCTTCTGAAAAAGGCCAGAGAGCAAATGCTTCTGGCTCTGCAAGACATGCTGACCTTGGTCACACCTACTCACCAGTGGTGGGAGCAGGGCAGAGAAGTCAGAGACAGCATCAGCAAAAGGGCCAGGTGTGTTCTAATAAAACTTATTTCATAAACTCAAGTGGTGGGCTGGATGTGGCCCTTGCTGTAGGCTTCAGGGTCAGGGTCAGGTTAATTTAATCAACAAAAAGCACAGGAGTTATAAAGATAGAGATGCTAACTTATTCTCCCAAAGGCTGGGATGAAGGCCTATACCTAGCTCAGTGGTTTTATGAAGTAAGTATATGTTTTAGCGTGAAGGCAGGCACAAACTCAGAATAAGTCAGTCTTTGCTGTTGAAGGAAATCAGTGCAAACACTTGGGACCAGGAAGTTAGAGCTGTCATCCTGGACCCACAAGCTGCAGGGCAGCAGTGGCCCTGGGGCCAGGGTGTGCAATGGGCAGAGACATCATGTCTGCCCTCACTGATGAGATGCTGAAGGGGACACCTACATCAGAAGCTAGACGTGCAAGTGTAGGTGTCACCTGTGGGCCAGGACAGCTGGCATTTTATGGCCACTGTGGGTTTGGGAGTCTGAAGGCACCTGCCCCTCCCTTCTACATCTAAGCTCCCAGGGCCCCTGGGTGATAGGGCAGGGATACCGGCCCCAGCCTCATAGGGGGAAAACCTAGCAGAGTTGGCTTCCTCTTTGACCCCTCAGAGGTCATGCTCCTGGTAGCTGTAAAATGTCCCATTTGACCCAATTTGCCTCCACTGACAAACATCCCCCTGTCCTCATTCTGTGGACACACAGGGCCCTGATGGCTCTTCTGGGAGGGGCCTGAAGGGAAGGATGAGCTGGCAGCCCAGGCTAGGACCCCACTTTTCTGGAATTAGTCATACACCTGACTTGGGGAGCTGGTCCTTTATTCCAGAGTTCGTCTGTATTAACCAAGCACTAATCAGATATTAATCAGGGCTCCAAAGTTGTTGCATTTTTGGGTAAAACTAATTGCGTCCCTCAGATTGCAAGCGAGTGACGCATCACCCTCGTGTGGTGCTTCCAGCAGTGTATGGACCCCGGGTCGCTCTCCCTGAGGGGTGCCAGCGAGCTCTGAGAGCCGCAGAGCTCGGTCACACTCAGCAGGTGCATTCTGCTCCCTGCACTTCTCTGACTCGACCTCCTTTGCCACGGGGAGCTCATGTGCGGCAGCGTCTCGCTGTGCCCACCTCTCATCAGGCTGGGATAGCAGCGCCACACACACCCCTGCTCTCAGCCTCCTGTTGACAATGGTGCACGCAGTGCTCCCTGTCTCCCCAGGGTGCAGCAGCAGCAGCAGCAGCAGCAGTGCAAGAGGAGGGAGGAGGAAGGACAGGGGCTGCTCCCCAGAGGCTGCGGTGTTCCCGGGGCTAAATTCTACCCTCGCTCCTTAACAGAGACCCCCTCCTTCGGCATGGCTCCTGCCTGGCCAATCAGCAGATGAACATTTAAGGTCAAGCGAGGCATCAGTGCTTTAACACTCACAGATTCCAATCAGATGCGTGTGCTGTGAGAGAATGTGCTAGAAACAGCAGGGTGTGGGGCCCCCTGAGGTGTGGCCTCCATCGATCTCCCTCCTGTGGGCTCCTCACTGCTGCTGTTTGAGAACGAGTAGAATTAGAGGAAGGTGCAGGGGGTCCCCTGTGGAGTAGCTCGAGGTCCCATTGACTGGTAAAGAAAATTGCTCCCAAGCTCCTGGCTAATGATAAACACATCTTCAGTCTAACTCCCCTCCTGCTTCCTAGGCTAAGCCCAGGCAGGAATTTGCTTTTCAAAACCAATAATGTACTTCTCATCACCCTGTCCCATTTCCCAAAGCCAAGCACATTTCAGGAACTGGCACACGCTTGCTGGAAAATGCCTAAGACTGGAAGCAGAGACGGCGTGGGACAAGGCTGCCCACCCCTGCCTGGTGGTGACAGCAACCTCTGGCCTCAAGCGCTCCGAGTTCCTTTTTCCTATAGATCAGCTCTTTGTTCCTCTTCCTTCTTTAAAAAAAAAAAAACTTTATTACCAATCAAATAAATTGAAGGAAGGTGTGAACCCGTGCAAATGAGCGGAGGCCCTTTTACAGCACAGCAGTACCTAAAGGCCCTCCGGGCCCAGGCAGCACAGGACCTTGGACGCCAGATGGCAGTCTGACTGGTCATTCTCAAATTCTTTTAAAATATGTTCATTCCCCAAATCCACCTCGAGGAATTTACCCTAAGGAAAGGCTGTCCACGTAAGCCTTACGTGGGAAAGCCCACGTAAGCCATGGCTGTCTATGCTGACAGTTCTTCAATACAGAGGGGTCTCAGTGAGGGTTCCAAGGTCCCATGATGGCCTGGAACTGATTCTAGGACTTGGACTGTCAAGGAGCAAAAGCGGGGACAAATCCCTGGAGGGCCGTGAGTGACAGCAAGGGCGAACTGAGGATAGACTGAACCAGGGCCAGCATCTGGTTGAGCTGTTGTCCTGAGTTGCCACATGTTACAAAGACTTTGGACGTAAGCAGAACACAGATGAGGCCATGCACAGAAAAAGTAAAACTCACAGGGCGCCAAGGAGCCCGGGAACGACTTACTGTCCGCAGTGACCAGCCCAGGAGGCCAACCTGCAAGCTGCACTAACGGGGCCAGGACATAGCCTACTAGGGGTGCTAACCAGACCAGGGAGCCAAGCTCTTGTCCCGAGCCAGATGTGTCTGACCCGCGGCCGGCAGGCCGCATCCTACTCTGCACAGCTGGTAAGTGGCCCCACAGGACCACAAGCTCACCTGCACTCTGTGTCTTTCTGCAAATGTTTTTTACAACCTGACTGCGCAGTGCTGGAGCAGACTGTGCAGGTGATGGTGGGCTGGGGAGGCCCAGAGCAGGCCCGTTCCGTGTCCTGTGCCACTGTGCACAATAGCTTTCACCCAGTGCAGCTGGGAACCAAGGAAGCAAGTGCCCTGCTGTCATCAGGGAGCCAGACTGTCATCTCCACCAACCCACCCAGGAGAGCAAGCTGCCAGTTACAGAAGCCTGCCCAGGAAGGAGACCTTTGATTTATGCTCACCAGCACAGGGAATAGCCTGCTGTCCACTTGAAGCAGCACAGGGAACCGGCCGCTGTCCAAGTAACCAGCCTAAGAAACCACCCATTCTCTATGTTGACCAGTGTAAGAAGCCAGCTATGCTTAACAGCCACCACTCAGCCCCTTAAATATACCAGGAAGTTGGGCCCACTGGGCGACCAGCAGGCTGCCTCTGAGTCTCTTGGAAAGTCAGACTCTGTAACAGTCTGGGAAGGGCAGCAGGAGCTGCTATGACCAGCGGCTCAAAAGGCCAAAGGTGGGCCACCAGGCTGCCCCCTGTTCTTTGTGCCCTCTTCCCTCTCAGGACCAGCCCCACAGGTCACCTTGCACACCTCAGCACACCGCCTCCTCCACTGCCTGATCTCCAAGGCAGCGCAGGGCCCACTCCTGCCCTAGGGATGTGAGGGAAGTCGCCACAGCCACTCGCTGCTGGTGGGCCTGAATATGCTTCCACGGTGCTGCTGGAGGGTGCTGGGCAGGGGCACACACACCTCGTCTTGTGTTCTGTGAGTGGATCTTCAATTAGCTTACAATAGAAAGCTGAATAAGGGCTGGGCACAGTGGCACATGCCTGCAGTTCTAGCACCCAGGAGCGGAGGCAGGAAGCCTGCCATGAGCTTGAGGCCAGCCTGGGCTACATAGCGAGACCCTGTCTCAAAACAAGGAAAGAAACAAACAAAACATCCCAGAGCTGTGATGCTCACATCTGGTGAGGTAGACAAGGAATGAGCACAGTCAATAAGCAAACTGGATTAGATGACAAATAGCAGGGGCTAGTTACACAAATGTGAGTGTGTTCCTGTGATGGAATACTTTAGAGCACTAAGATGTTGTGAAAAAATATCTTCTGACACTTGAGATTTTCATGGTACGCGGTGAAATGGAAAGTAATCAAGTTTCTGAACTGTATTCAGTATGAATCCAATCTTTAAAATAAAAATGCATTTATGCAAAGAATAAAGGCCAGAAAGATAAATGACAATGAAATCAACAACCTCAGAATGCTGCGATGAGATGCAAAAGTTTGATTTTCTTTGTGAATTTCTGTGTCTCCCAAGTTTTCTTCCAAAGGCATCGCTTGGGCATCAGAAAATGAAATGTGGCAGATGGTATGGGGTGGGGGGAGACAGACAGACAAGAGAGAGACAGACAGAGAAAGAGACAGAAGAGTGACATGGACAGAAATATTTCTGTGTGAGAGACGTGAAGAAGACCTTTATTGTTCAGCATGGAAGGGCTGCTGAAGAGAGGGAAGGACCCTCGGGGAGGAGGCAGCAGACAGAGAATTGATTGGGCTGGGTTGGGGGTGGAGCTTGCATCACTGTACAGTGGTGTGGCCGCAGCTGGAGCAGGTTGGGGAAGGCTCAGCATGCAGGCGAGATAAACAAAAGAGGAAGTCAGAGGTAAACAGGGGTAGGACAACAGAAGTCAGTCTAGGGGGCCTGCTGTTGGGTCCCCACGCTATGTCACACTGTGCTGGCTTGCCACCACAGTGGTCCGGCAGACTGTTGAACGGGCGCAGACCCGTCAATATAGGGAGATTACTGATGAAAAGCTGGTTTTTTGGGCTGAGGGGTACAATTTGGTTTTCCTCAAAAAAAAAAAAAAAAAAAAAAAAAAAAAAAAGAAAGGAAGGAAGGAAGGAAGGAAAAACCTGGAAACCTGGCTTTGTCTTCAGGGTTAGCTCTTAGAATCAGGTGACAGAGCTCAGGGCTTGAGGACTCAGCCAAAGGAGAAAGCAGCCCGCATGGGTTGCCATGGACACAACCAGAGTCTTCCCAGGCCTGCAGCAGAGCAAGGGCTCAGCTAGACTAGTTTCCTTCCTGAAAAATGCCAGCCTCCCGGGAGGGGCAGGGAGGAGCCCAGCTGCTGCCGTCCAGGAGAGGCAGCTCTGATGTGTGTCTAGGACAGCCAGACCCCTCCAGTCCTTGCGTCATCTGCCCAGGAGGCTCTTGGGGATGGCTACTGGCCTGAGGGAAGGCTGCCCCAGGTGCACCCTGCCTCTACCCTTGCCACAGTTTACTTTCTGCCCTACAGGGCAGCTGGCCCCTACAGAACTCTTCTCTCTCAGCCCTCGGCCCTGGTCTCCTTCTGTCTCTGTCTCTCCTTCTCCATCCCTGTCCCCATCCCAGTCCCTCTCTGTCCTGCTGTGATAATTAATTGATTGCATCAGCCTGAGTAAGAAGCCCCCTGTACTGAGTTGGCGCACTCAGTGCTGGGGAGTCACTGAAGACAGACAACCCACCCTAGGGCCGCTCATCTCCGCATGGCAGGAAGAAGAAGGAAAGCCAGCGCACCTCTCCTGCCTCCTGGAGCCCCGTCTTTGCCTCCTCCTTGGACATCCTGGCTCCCAGCACAGACCCTCAGTGTCCAGCATGGACGTTCAGCCTCCTGGTACAGACCTATGTGGGACACTGCCCCGAGCTCCAGGTGATGACAGCCCTGCACACTCTCCACAGCTGACTGCTGGGAGCCAGTCTTGCGAATTCTTATGCATTTGTATATTTTGCATGACATCTGTTTCTTTAGTAAGCAGGACAGGTACAACTCGAGACTGATCCCAGGGCTGTCACACTGAGCTACATTTCCAGGTTTTTTTTTAAATTGAGATGGGGTCTCACTAGATCACAAGTTGCCTAGGCTGGCCTCAAACTTGTGATCCCCAGAGTGTGGGTCCTCTCTTTCCCTGTGTCCAGCCATGTGCACCCCAAAGGATGGGTGCTCCTCCTGCTCTGTATTTGTGGTCCAGGAGCTGGGGTGGAGGCCCTTCCCAGCCATGGGAGGAGGGCAGGCTATGGCAGGGACCACAATTACTCCAAGGCACTGACTTGGCCAGGGCAGGCAGCCACTGGCATAGTGACGGTGCAGGACTTGCTGGGGATACCAGGCAAAGCTGTGGGGCAGCAGGGGGTGCAGGGAGGGAGTGGGATTGGTTGTTCACAGGTGGGTAAAAGGCATCGGCTGTGATGGAGCTGCTATGTGCTGGCCAGGCAGGAGCTGACTGCTGCTGGCCTCTGAGGTTCCCCTGAGCAGAGTATCTGAGAGGACGGCCAGCGAGCCTGGCGGGGAGGAGGGATGGAGCAGCCTGCTTGGAGCCTGGACAGGGGAGCCAAAAGCCACAGGTTGCTTGAGACATTCCCAAGTCACTCCTCAGGGCTGCTCTGGCAGTGGGTTCAGAGAGCAGAGTGGGTGAGGGAGACGGTGTGTCGAAGGGGACCTTGCAAGACAGGGGCTGGAGGAGGCTGTGGCTCTCAGGGCTTTGGTCTTTCTGGGAGAAATCACTGCTCTGTGTTGAGGGAGAGAGAAAAGGGCCAACCCTGCTTTGAGGGAGGCTTTGGTGGACCCGCTGGAGGCTGGGTGGAGCAGGGCAGGCAGGCATGGCTCTGAGGTGGGCTAGGCTTGACAGCTGCAGCCCCTGCCCTGCTGTCTCCTGGTCACCAGTGAGTCCGCCAAGGAGGGTGCAGGCTGAGCTTCCCTCATGTGACACGGCTGCCCGGCCTTGAGTCCTGTCCACGCTGGCGTGGCTCTGAGACCTGTGGTCTCAGTCACAGCGTACGGATAGATTGTCAGCCCCACTGGGGTGGCAGGGGCAGGAAGAGGATACCTCCAGAGAGGGCGCTGTTGGGGTCTCCCTGGGCAGGTCTACTGGGCTGAGTCAGGACCCGGTCAGGAGCACAGGAAGTCATCATGGGCGGCATGGCAGGGAGGCCAAGGTGAAAGATGTGGGCACCTCGAGCACACAGAGAGCCCAGGCTCATTCAGGATGGATCTCCATCCTTCCAGGCTGTGGGTAGCCGGGAGAGATGGACAGACAAAGCGGGCCCAGCACAGGCTGGACAGTGACTGCATGAACCAGGGATGGAGACCTCCTCTCTTTTTTTTTTGTCTTTTTGAGACAGGGTCTCACTATGCAGTTCAGGCTGGCCTTAAACTCACTTTGTAGCTCAGGCTGGTCTCGAACTCACAACAATTCTCCTGCCTCAGCCTCCCAAGTGCTGGGATTACAGGCTTGCGCCACCACGCCCGGCTCTCCTCTCCTTAAAAAGGGCAGGACGTACACAGCTCAAACCCAGGACAAGGAGTTTCCAGAATGCTGCACAATTCTAAATTCAGTGTTGTCCTTATATTAGAAAAGGAGTATTTCATCAATAGGAAAATGGGCTCAAATATCACCTTCCATAGGCTTTGAAAGCAAGGCTGACTTGTGAATACACTGCCCAGTCTCCTAGCAGTACCAGGAGGCACCCAGAGGCACCTGGAACATCTGGAGGCCCTAGAGGCAGCGAACCCATCTGCACGGCTACCCTGCAGGGAAGCTCTGGGGTGACAGTTTTACTGGAGAGGATTTGGCTCTGGGTGCTGCACCCCTGCATTGCCCTGGTGTCTCTGGAGCCATGGCCACATCCACAGACTCCAGGATGGTGGCCATAAAGTGTGGCTTCTCAACTGCCTGGTTCATCACCATAGTGTCAGACCCCAGTTCTCTGGAGCATGTTGAGTTCTTGACAATGACCCAGTGGCAGAATGTTGGGTGGGCTGGCTTGATTGCTCCTGGCAGGGATGTGGAAGGATTTACTGCCAAGCAGGACCCTGGGTCCCGACAGATAGACATGCTGGCTGGCATGTGCTCCGAGGCTGCTTCCCGACTACAGCCACTGCCTGGGACCTGGGACACACACAGGTAAGGCACATTCTCTCTGGACACCATTCCCTGGGGACCGAGGCTGCAACCCACAGCCATCTGCCTTCACCTGGGATCCCATGCTGTGTGGGATGCGTGGAGCCTGAAGAGAAAGACAGGCTGGGTAGACCAGGCACAGCTGGCATGCCAGGGGCTGGGGTAGGGGAGAGGTCTACCCACCCAGCCAGGGTCCTGCAGTCCTCACTCATGCCCATGTTCTTCACCTCTCTCCAGGGAGGTACAGGGGTCAGCCTGGCACCCAGACATCTATGAACACTGGGCACCAGCCCTGTATTGATATCTTTTCTTTCTTCTTTTTTTTTTTAATTTGGTACAGAGTCTCATCTTGCTGTGCACTTCAGACTCATAGTGATCCCCATTTCAGCCTCCTTAGTGCTGGGAATACAGATATGTGCGTGCTACCACACGTGGTTTCAGTGGCTGGCATGGCATGCTGGCACAGCCTGTGATACTGGGGATCAAACCCAGGTCCTTGCACTTGTCAGGCAGGTGCTTAGACTGCTGAGCTATCTCCTCAGTTCTGAGGCCCTCTTTGATTTGTGTGCAGTTTCCTTAGCAGGCACGTCAGGTGAGAGTCACAGGCAGGGCTGGGGAAGCCTGGTGCTGCTAGTCTGCACTACCAGCCCTTGGGTCGAGATCCTGCTGGCCTGACTGGTTCCCTCCCCTCCTCTCAGGTTTACAGGTGGCCTGGTGGCTTGGGTGGCTCAGCAGCTGGAGGACTCAGGAGCTTGTTGCCTGAGCCTTAAAGAAGTACACAAAGCACACCTGGTGATGCCCCGGGATGTCTGGCGGCCTTGGCCTCAGCTATTGTTGGGAAGTTTCCAGAGGACGAGGAGCCCAGAACTTCCCCCAGATCAGCCTGTACTGGTCTCCGGAGCTGCAGCAGCTAAGTGTCACAGCCCGCATGGCTTAAACAACTGTGTTTATTCTCTCTCGGCCTGGGGACCACCACCCACATCGGAGGATGGGTGGGGAGCATGCCCCTTCAACTCTTCTAGCCCAGGGTTCCTTGACACCCTGCCTTTATTCTCACAGATGACTCGCTGGGTGTCTTTCCTCTTGTGAGGACGTGGAGCTTACCCTGCTGGCTTCATCTTGACCCATTCTGTCTGCAGAGACACCACTTTGAAATAAGGTCACGTTCTGAGGTTTTGGGTGGATAAGAACTTTGGGGGGCACCGCTGTGCTGCCCGCACAGATTGGGCTGTGGCTTGGGTGGGTGGTACCCAGGAGCCCCCACTGTCCTGTCAAAGCATCAGAGGATGCTGAGCTTTCTGATGGGAGTCTCACGGGACATCTGCTGCCAGGCTGGGTTTGGTGCTCAGGTGGGGAGTCCTTGCCCCGGGCCTGCATCCTGGCTGCAGCCTCAGGCACTCAGCTCTTCACAGATACTTTCCTCTTGGAGCCTTGGTTCCTTTCCCGGGAGTTGGAAGTCGCTGTGTCCTTTGGGGCCTGCAGGGCATGAGCAGGGCTTGGGGCCCAGTGGACAGTACAGTACTCTAGGGCCAGCATGCACGGCCACCCTCCTGATCTGCGTTCATGTCCTCTCTAGACTCCTTGTCCGTCACAGGCAGGATCTGAGACCCAGCTGCAAGCTCCCAGCCTCCCACACTGTGGTGTTTATAAACTGCAGCAGCAGGGCCGTCGGCACAAGAGCGCAGCCGCTGCAGCATCTGGGCTGACCTCGGGCGCTCAGCAGAGAACTAGCAGAAGTTGTCTGTCCACGGCTCTCTCTGGAGGCTGGCTCAGTCCCCTTCTTCTCCTACAAGACTCAGATTTTCCTTCACAAATGGAGCGGTGAGCAGGGACTGCCTTCCCCTCCTGGCCCGGAGGAGGTGCGGCCTGCCTCTCACCTAGAGATCAGGACATCTCTTTATTAATTATGCTGGCAGGTAGGGGGAGAAAGCAGAGAACTCCCTGCTTGGCTCTGCCTTGGAATTCATGTACAACGCTGCCACACGCCTTAAAGGATTAATTTCACAAGCCTTAAATTGCAGTTTAATTTGAAAACTAATTCAGCCCCATAATTGGCTTTCTGCTCAAATCACTGAGGCTAAAGATTTAAATTCTTAATATTCAGATGACTTTCAAGTATCTGGTGCCATCTGTGCGATAGTCCGTGGCATTAATCTCAGGGGGACTTCCACCGGCACAGAAATAAAATAAATAAATACACAGGGCCCACTAATAGAATAATCTATTTAAGCAAAAACTCTGCCTTGTATAGATGAAGGTTTCTTTGACTTCATTTGCAGCATGTAGATTTCTCTGCTATTTAATATTTTAAAATGACATTAATTTCAAGATTTGTAGTGTGGGTCTCCACACCACTACAAGGGTCAGGGAGTGCAGTGAATTTTAATCGGGACCCTCGTGGCTAAAAGAGGCAGTTCGGAGGCATCTTTTCTTAGTAGCTGGAGACGTGTTGGGTCCACCCAGGACTGACCACGCCTGGGTACGCAGGACAGGAGGAGGGAGCTGCAGCGCACGGCCGGGGCCAGGGAAGGGACACCCAGGTCCTCAAAGCTTCCTGGGTGAGCCTGGAATCTGAGGCCTCGAGTGACAGAGACTAAAGCTGGGTGCTGCACAGCATCTGGGAGCAGCTGGCACAGGCGACCGTGCAGGACCAGCACCCACCGGCTGCCTGAGCAGCCCCCTCAGATCCCACCTGGCCCAGGAGCCTTGTGGAAGCCTCTGCTGGCCAGATCCCGTGGCTGTAATCTGAGAGAGCTGCAGTTCCCATCAGCCCACTTGTCCCAGGGAGAACTGTCCTCAGGGTGCTGGGTGCAGCTAGACCCAGGCGTGGCAGCCAGGACCTTCTGGTGCTCACACACCACCGGGGTGGGCATGCTGTTCAGTGGCCCGGAAGCTGGGCAGGCCATACCAGGTCCTCACGAGGCCCACCTGCTCCACCCCAGATGTGTCCCAGCAGCAAGTCCTTAACGATAAGCCCACCCCCACCAGACTACTCAGCTGACTGGGAACCTTAAGAATCCAGAAAAATCCATACAAGTACAGTTCCAGTGGCACCAGGGAACCAGGGCCCTTGCCATGGGCCAGCAGGGGTACGGGGCAAGGGCATGCCCGTTGGGCTTCTGAGGCCCATAGTAGGAGGGCTGGCTAACCATTAAGCATGTCATAGGTGTTTTCTTGACACAATGTCTCCCTGACTTGAACTTGCTATGTGGTCCAGGCTGGGATGGATGGGGACTCAGGATCCTCCTGCCTCAGCCTACTGGGTGCCAGGATACAGGCCTGCATCAGTATACCTCGCCTGAATCTTACATGTATTAAAAGAAGTTCAGGGCTGGCCGTGTAGCTCAGTGGCATAAGCGCCTGTCTGGAAGCACAAGGTTCTGAGTTTGATTCCTGGTACCAAAAAGCCCCAACCCAAACCAAACCAAACCAAAACAAAAAGTTCAGTTTAGCAAAAGTAACTTGGAGTCAGGAAAATGAACTCATACTTTGAGCTTGAGTTCATTGCGACTCTAATACTTGCCTGTTCGTGGTAATTAGTACCAGTTGCTAATGAATGCCCTCACCTACCCCTTCTGGCTCTAGCGGGTGAGCCTACGATTATTCCCATTTTACTGAGGGTTAAAAGCAGGTTGGCTGGGGCCATGCCCCTATCATGCTTGGCCGTGTGGTGCAGACCTGGCCCGGGTAGGAGGCCCGAGAGCTGAAAAGGTGCTGAGCATGAGGTGCTCCATGCACTGTCCCTGCCCGGGGAGGGTGCACAGGACCCAGCCGGTGCAGGGGTGTGACACTCAGGAGAGCGTGGTGCTGGCAGGAGGACCGAAGCAAAGATCCCGGAGCAGCACAGAGGCCCAGAGACAGCGCTGCGGCAAGGAGCGCCAGAGCAATAATCAGAAATAGGAAAGCAAACAACAGAAACTGGGCCTTGATACGCAGCTCAAAAGGAATTGTGGGCACAGTATAAAGTATGAAGTCCCTGAACTTCTAGAGAAAAGCCTGGGAGAGCATTTTCAGGACAGAGGGCCTGAGGAAGCATTCCTGGCTTGAAGCCAGAGTTTATTACTGTAACCATCTGCTTGTGAAAGGCTCGTGAGGGATAAGAAGAGCTCCAGGAGGGGAGAAATACCTGGAACCACACACGGGACAAAATGCATATCCAGTGTGTGTACAAATTCTCAGACTCTATAAACAGTCCCCATAGCAAGAGGACTGCAGACACGAGCGGGGCCACGGTGGAGGACACAGGAGTGGCAGAGACTCGGTAGCAAAACAAACATCGAATCACAGCGAGACAGATGTCACCGCGTGCTGCTCCACTGCTGACACGGACAGTAACGGCCCTGGGTGCAGGCAGCTCTTCACCAAGCTGTTCTCTGGCTCATCATACGCCAGAGCTGGGAGCAGGGTGCCCTCCAAAGGCTCAGCTCCTGACTGGTGGTGCTAGTAAGAGGTGGAGTGGCTAGTGGGGCACTGTGGCATGTCCTGCAGGTGGGCCCTGGTCCCTTCCTCTCTGCACTTCCTGGCTGCTTCCTCCACTGGACGCTCACACAACACCTTGTGCACAAAACGAATATCCTCAGCAGTTTCACCTGCAACATCCCCAAACTGGAACATCTGTATCACACAGGCCAGCCAAAGAGTAAGCCTTGGGGCTGGGCCCTTCCTGCAGGGCTCCGGAGGCCCAGGGCCAGCTTCAGACCTGGGGAGGGGGGCCCTGCTGGGCGCACTTTGCTAGGAAGTGACTATACCTCAATGCGCCTCCAGCTGGAGGCAGCAGGGAGCTCCCAGGATGGAGGGCAGGCATGTTGCTCCATGTGTGCAGCATGCTGGGTGCATGTAGGGACAGGTAGGGTGACAGCAACCCCCAGAAACCCGCCTTGGGATTGTAGCAGGAGCGTGCCTTCCCCAGGGCTGTCCTCCTGTTCAGGAATACGACGACCACTGCCAGGCCAGCGTAGCTGCTGGAACTTTCTTAGCATTGATCACCAAGGGTCAGGAAAGCAGAGAGCAACAGTCTGGAAAACTCCAGACTCAGGAACTTGGTCCTGAAGCTGCTGCAGGCCCTGGATGGGAGGGCTACATTGCTGTTTCCCATGGGGCCTGGCAGGAGGCATGGGAAGATTGTGCAGAAGCGGTCCAATGTGGGGACCTGGAGCCATGGGGAACACCTCTCAGCCAGAGGGGCACACGGGTCTGAGCCCCACATCCCCGCTCAGCAGGGGCAGGGCAGTGGTGCCAAAGAGGGTGCCACGGAGCTGCGGGGAGACAGGCCAGGCAATGAAGCGGGGGTCCACACCCACCAGCCGCTGATGTCCCTAAGCGAACCTCAACCCTGGAAAGTTCCTCTCTTGCTTAGTCAATATTTAATCTTCCTTGCCTTTGTTTTCAGTTTGACTGCAATCGGAAACCTTTCATTAGCCCATCACTGCAGAGAGGAATGACTCATTTCTGGCAGTAGCTTTGCCTCCGTGCCACAATGGCCCCAGTAAAACCCTTCCATTATGGTAATTTCCTGATGGGAGAGTGGACTGCGGAGGACTCCAGGTCCCCGGGACAGGGCTGCTGGGAATGCCCACTTGCTGTGCTTTGTGCAGAGGTCACCTCCTCTCCTGGAGCAGGGGGAGCCAGACCCTCGGGTGCTGATGGCCGACATGTCCCTCGCACTCAGGCTGGGTCCCAGCAAAGCTCGCAGTGAGTGCAGAGAAGAGAGCAGAACAGGGCTTGGGGTGCGCATGGCTGCTCCCCCGCCCCAGCCAGCCCAGATGGTGCTCAACGCCAGCCAGCGCCAGCGGGCTCTAGAGCTTAAAGGCTTAGGGGGATTTCCTAGTGAGCAAGATGCAGCAATCTGGCTTTTGTTACCCTAATGAGCAAAACCAGCTACACATTTAGAAAGACTTTCATTATCGATTTGTTTTACAATAAGACATGGAAAATCTGATTTGGGGTAGGAAGACCTAGAGTTCTAGCACCTTGAAGTAGGTCTCCAACCCCAAAGGAGGCCTGCCCAGTCCTGAATGGGAACGTGCCCAGCTGTGCCCCCACCTCTCCCAGCCCCTCCAAGAGGCACCCTTGGCTGTTGTAGCTGATTTGCCCACCCACAGGACTGCCCAGCCCCTCCAGGGGTTGTGGGAACAGCTGCCTACGGTTTTGCAGAAATACTGCCACATGCTTTCCTCTCTGGCCACCCTGGGCTCCCTGCTCTTCGCCATTCTGAAAGACAACCTAGGGAATAACGACGATGGTGATGAAAGATGCTCGCCACTGCCTATGCCAGGTAGGCTGACCGTCTCTGGCACCTTGAGTGTGCAGGACGGATTGCCCCAGGATCCACCAGCATTGGGATTGAGGCAGAGTGCCAGGGTGGGGCTGTCTGATAAAATGTAGGACCCAACCGTGTGGGGTGGTGCATGCCTGTAATCCCAGCACTCTATGAGGCTGAAGCACCATCACAAGTTCAAGCCCAGCTGGGGCCATAGCGACTTAGTGAGACCCTGTCCCAAAATTTAAACAAATACAGAAATAAAAAGACTGGGCATGTAGTTCAGGGTGAGGGTCCTGAATTAAATCCTCATTTCCAAAAAAAACAGCACACACATGCACACACACACATGCACACACATACACAATCAATCGACCATCCAACCAACTAAACAAAAAAAACTTCAAACCAAACAGGACCTGCAGTTGAACGTGATTCAGATGAACAAAGGATTCTGTGTACACAAGGGTAGATCCCCGGAGCTCCCTGGGGCACACTCTGGTGAGCATGGTTTGCTGTCTGCCTGGACCTCACGCTACTGGTGTCCTGAGTTTGCATGGCTTCCTTTGGCAGCCCCAGCAGAGGCCTCCTCCCTGACCTTGGCCCGGCCCCATAAGGAGGACCCTTCTCTCCCAGGATGCAGGCGGCTGTGGGTGGGGAGCTCTTAGGCTCAGAATCATAGGGTCTGGTGGGGGCCACCGCAGGGGGAACTGCAGGTCTGGGGCTGTTGAGACTCCAAGTTCCCACGTGCTGCTGTGGGTCACATGCCACATCCACAGCTAGCTGTGCTCTTGGCCTGGAGTCTCCACACTGCTAAGGGTGGGGGTAGGCATGCTTGCTTCCTGCCTGCTACAGGATGTAGAGACACGACATTTACTTCACAAGGGCCCCTGGTGTATAATGATGGGGCTCTCATAGTTTGTGCTACACAGAAGTCCGTGTTGGGGTCAGGTTCTTGGGCCATCTTGCAGGCGAGGGACAGAGGACTCAAGATATGGCTCATTTCTTGGTTCTGGGGGAGGCTGGCCTCATTTCCTACTGTGCTTGGGACCAGATCCAAAGTGTAGCCCATGAGACCTCACATGGTAGGGCTTGGTCTCTGCCTGGCCTCCTGCCTGAGGTCCTGGACCCGTGCTCCCTCCCAGTGGGGCTCCCTTGTAGCACGTGCCGTGACCCTAGGTCCCAGCCCCTCTGTGTGCTGCTCTGTCCCATGCCAGTCCCCAGACTTCAAGTCACCTCCACAGAGGGCGCTTCCACAGCCAACCGTGTTCTCACCACTCTTGGAGGAGTCAGTTTCCTCTGGGGCTGGGTCATTGTAATCCACTAAGGTTACCGCAGCTCTCATCTGCACCCCTGGACGCTGAGGTCCCCAAGAACAGGGTGTGCCGAGGACTGAGTCCTGAGGCACTAGACCCTGCCTGTCCAGGCCAAGCAGTGGCTTGTGGTCCCCAGCAAACACACGTCAAAGTGTCCCGAGTGGCCCGTGCTCACCTGGCTTGGAGCCCTCATCCACGGAGCCATTGTAGACCTGGTTGATGAACTCAGGGCGGTTGTCATTCATGTCGATGACATAGATGTACAAGTCGATGGGGTTCTCCACTTTGTTGCCATTCATGTCCACAGCGTGGGCTCGGAGCTGGGGACAACATAACAGGTCAGGGCTGGCAGCCCCCTTGGGGGCCCTGACTGTGATGGAGGCAGTCTCGTGGGCCTGGGGGACAGCAGAGGCAGCCGGGGCGAGGGTCAGTGGAGTTCCGGCTATGGTCAAGAATTTCTCTCAGCCTCAGCTCTCTGTCCTCTGGGTCCCCACTGGCCAAGGCCACCTGGAGCCTCTAGGTCTACTGAGACAGTTCTTTACTGCCTGGGGCAGGACAGATGTCCACACTTCCATGAGTGTCACCTTGATCAAGGTGGCTGCATAAAGGACATCTGTGCCCAGTGGCACCCTGGCATTAATGGCTGTGCCTGAGATGTTGCCTCTCAGGGGGAAGGAGACCCAGACAGGAGACACATAGGGGTGCACAGAGAGACCCAAGGTTGCACTGGGAGCAGGGCTCACATGAGTGCCCAGCGAGAGTTAGGCTGTGGTCCACACATGTCTGCTGGCCTGGGCCTCCGGGGAAATGGGTAGCCAGAGAGGGCTGGGAAGACCCTCTTGCCCCTGCCAGGGGTGGAGGCCCCAGAGAACTTCAAGCAAGAAAGGGGACACATCCTGAACTTGGGCTGGAAGATCGCAGAGAGACTGCTCAGATTTAATTTTTGAATTCCTTCCTTCCTTCCTTCCTTCCTTTCTTCCTTCCTTCCTTCCTTCCTTCCTTCCTTCCTTCCTTCCTTCCTTCCTTCCTTCAGTGCCTATCAAGGACCGCAATGCCAGGTGCTGCGCACATCTCAGATTACCCTGTAATAAGCAAGTGGCTGGCCCTGGCACTTCTCACTAGGAGGGAGATGGAGTGAGACAGGAGGAGGTGGTCTGTCGGGTAGGATGACAGCAGCCCCAGGGCACACGAGGTCAGGGAGGGAGGCCTGTTGGAGGAGGGGACAGTCTGAGACCTCAAGGACAGAACGGGGAGGAGGATAGGGTGGCTGAGCTCTTGGGCAGGGGAGTTGGAGGGGGCATGGTCCTTGGGGACCTGGGATTTTAGGGAGAAATCAGAACTCGGGGCCCCAGTTTCCCTGCACTAAAGCCACGACTGTCACCTGGTGTCCTTGGCTCACCTTTCTCTACTGAAACACTGAGTGCAGTGCCTCTGTGGGTACCCAGGAGAAGTGGTGCTTGAGGCTTCCCGAGCCCCTGGACTGTGTGGGAGGTGCACTCCCTGCCTGCCAGAGGGCAATGCCTGAGCCAGGTCTATGCAGGAGCCTGTGTTGGTGGGTCTTTTGAGAGCCAGGAGTGGAACTCTGCATTTAAACTGTGTGTTTAAGGGGAACCTCAAGCCTGGCTTTCCCAACAAGGTAAGAGCATAGGCATACGGAGAAATTAGGACTGATTCCTGGGGACACTGTGAGCACAGGAAGCAATGGTATGCATGTGCGTCGCGCCAGTTTGAAGTATTGTGTTTAAACATCTTGGAACATTTTCCCTGCTCTCAGATGCCCACTCATCACCAGCTGATCCTTGTCGTGGTCAGTGCTGTGGCCAGCTGGGGGGCTTCTGGTGGAGGCCGGCACCTTCATCTAGTTGGACTCAGCCACCAACAACGTGCAGACCAAAAGTCAGGAGCCCTTGAGCCAGCGATGCTGAATGGCGATGAAGGCCATTTCCTCCTAATCAAGGCTGCACTCTGGTTTGGGCGCTGTCTTCAGCAGCAGGAATGCTCAGGCCAGATACGAGTGCTGCCGGGAGTGGGGAGCTCTGCTATCCCCCTAGAAGTTTTTACTACATTTGGGGCCTCTGTTGAAGATCTCTCAGCAAAGCCTTCTCCCCACTTTTATCAGGCTGGGCTCACTTGCTGGGGTTCACAGTGGCACTGCCTTGGCAGAGGGGAATACAAATGCCAATAGAAGAGTCACCCAGGTTTCTACAACTTGCACTTTCAAGTATTGCTCACAGACTGAACTTTCAGCAACGTTGTGAATCCGCCTGGTTCTCTGTCCTTATGCTGGGAGAGGCCAGGAGCGAGCACGAGTGTGTGGGCACTCGGGCTGGGGATGTGCATGGGAGGAGTGCAACTATGAGGCCCGCTGCTGCATGCGGAATCCAATTCTCTCTCTTTTGGTTGCCTGCTCTTCTTTTCTTACTTGTGTGTGAGAGCTTCCCCTTGGGAAGGGCTCTGTGGCCCACTCGGGCCTTGCAAGTTGTCCTAGGGGTGCACCATAAAGGTTTTCCTCATCAGTGACCCCAGCATCTACTACCCGGGGCTGGGCGGTGCCCGGGCAGTGCCTTCACTAGAGTCTGTGAAACTCCATTTTTGCTTTGCAGATGGGGAAACCAAGGCCTAGAAGATTAGGGAACTTGCCCAGCTGGCAGAGTGTGGTGGGGTCCAGTGTGTCTTCCTTACTACATCCTTAGAAGAATCTTTCAATATGTCATCTTGCAGGACAATCACATGAATGTCTACTTGCTGATTTCCTAAGGTGACAGATGTCCACAACCCTCCTGGGATACCTCAGGCTGGGGAATCAGACCAACCAAAATTGGGATGGGGTTCAAAGGCACCAGAAAGGTAGAGAGTTCCAGATGGCCCCACCTGGGAATACAATCAGAAGCCCCTGTGTCCTGGCACAGGGGACAGTAAGGCAAGGTGCCCATCCAGGCAGACCTGATCTTCCTCCTACAAGGACTTTGAAATTGGCGTCTTCTTACCCTGGCAGCCTGTGGCCACAGCTTTTCCAGACACTATGCAGGACACAGGTAGTGTATGGTACTGAGGAGCTTTGGAGCTTGGTCAGCTAAAATCCACGGCAAGTGGAGGTAAACATGCAAGGAGAATTGGGGTGGAGGAAGTAGGTCTTTTGCACAGTGCCAGTAGGTTCCATCCTGGAACCTAGTGGGTTGTAAATTTTGCCTGTGAATGAGAGGAGGGGTTTGCCCCTCAAGTGGCCATGACCCTGCACAGTATGGACACCAGCTATAGGCAGAGCTGCAAGACCTTTTCTGGACTATTCCTCAGGTGTTGGAGACTGTACTTCCCCAGGGGCCCTGAACCAAGCTGTGGCTCCACCTGAGTGACCATGCAGGGAGCCGAGCCAGAGACTGCTCTGGAGCCGGGCAGGAGCAGTTAACCAGAGCCTATGGCGAGGCTGGCTCTGAGCTCACAGAGGATTAGAATCAAGCACACAGAGAGGAAGAGGTTTCTCTGGAGCCAGGTTCCCAGGGATGACTTTGGTTCAGGAGGCAGCAGCCCTCAGCTGATGGGTGGGCAGGTGCTTGAGCCCTGACTATATTTTGGCTAAGAAAAGGTGACAGGACGCAGGAGGAGCTCACAAGCGGGCAGAGCTCTCGTCTGCTTGTGTCACTCCTCACGTCCACACAGGGGGCCAGGTTAGGGTTACCACTCTTGTTTTAATGGTGTGCTGCATGCAGTGTAAGCCCCTTCTGGGAGCTGACAGTCACAGCAAGGTGAGCTCCCTGGTGGAGCTCCACACCCTGCTACTGCTGCAAGGCCAAGACCGCTGATGGTGGGCTGAGACTTCTAGCAATGCGCATGGCCCCAAGCTTCTGTGCTCAGATCTCTCCCATGTTGCCTGCAGCTCCCTTTCCAGGCCCAAGGGCTCTGGGGTGGGGCAAAGGGGCACTGGGGTCTACTGGCTGAGATAGAGGCTGATGGGGATTCAGGGTGCCCGAGGCCCAGAGCAGAACAGTGGAGGTGCAGAGGCAGGGCCCAGCCAGCAAGGCCCCTAGGACCAGTGGAGATGGGGCGAGCCCCCCCAGTCAGGGCCTAGTCTGGGAGGAAGGTGGGGCCTTTCAGGTCAGTCAGGATTTCACACTTGGTGGAGGATGACAGGGCAGAGCCTGGGCCCACAGGTGGCCTCAGAGCACACCAGTCTGACTGGCAAGATCTTGGGCTCTGCTAGGAAGGGCAGACCTTATTTTTAGAGTTCTGATCTCTCCCTCTGGAAATTTGTTTTGGAGGAGGGCCCTGCACTCCCCTTTGCACCAGGACCTGGAACTCTGTATCTGTCCTGGATGTGTAGAGTGACACTTGTCAGGAGCAGGCCTCGCCCTGCTTGAGTTTCTGAGCCTGGCCTAGTGTTTATGAAGCCAACTTTCTTTCAGCCAGACTCTGGAAGATTAGGAGAGATGATCCTGAGAAGGCCCAGCTGCAGCTGGTCACCAACGTGCTGGAGGCCCTGCAGGAGCTGCCACCTCCCAGCAGAGACAGAAGTCACTTTGGAGAGGCCCAGAGGCAGCTGGCTGAGTGGAGCAACCTCCAGCAGGCAATCAGAGCAGCGAGACCTGGCCCCTGAGCCGAGGCCTTTGGGAGCAGAGACGGCGAAAGCCAGGACCCCATGGCCGAGAAGTTCCCTTCAGGAGACCAAAATAATTAAAAATTAATCTGTCTAATCTTGAAGAGGTGAATTTAATCAGAAAGTGGGCTCCTCATGTGGCCCATGCAGAGGCAAAGTGCTCCGCGAAGGAGCAGGCTCCAGAGCCGATCCCCACTCAGGAGGGGTCAGCAGGACAAGGAGGCCCCCTGTGCAGGCCAGGTAGGGCCAACAGGGGCTGGGAGCTGTGGGCACAGGGGCTGCAGGCACAGGGGCTGTGGGCACAGGGGTTGCAGGCACAGGGACTGTGGGCATAGGGGCTATAGCCACAGGGCCTTCAGGCACAGGGGCTGCAGGCACAGGGGCTGCAGGCACAGGGGGAGGCTCATCTACTTCACCCCTCCCTCCCTTTCTCATCTACTCTGTCAGTGGTCAGCTGGCCTGGTGACTGGCTGAGCATCCTGCTGGACTTGGACACCAGGCCCCTGAAGAACGCTTTCTGGAAGAGATGTTGCGTGTGCACTGGAGGATGGGGGTAGGGAAGGGAGAGGAGGGAGGTAGGAGCAATGGGCCAGGGAGTGGCTGCGGAGCCCAGAAGCCAGCAGGTCTTTGTAAGCGTGAGTGTGAGGGTAACTGAAAGAACAGGTCGCCCTCATTTTCAAGGGCGACCTGGACTTCGCAGCATGGGCTGCAAGAGAAGCCAAGCCCCTCTGGGCATCCGCTGTGCCTCCATGCTTCTGCCCTGGCCTCAAACAACTTGCCTCCCTGACCATGGGGTCTGTGCGTTCAGACACTGTCCTCCACATCCCTCAGCCTGTGGACAAAGCCACCATTCTTGCTCCAGAAGGACACAATGACTTTCCTGTAGATACTCAGGCTCCCGAGGGAAATCTCTTTCTCCATAGCTAACAAGATGAGCTGCTCCCAACATCTCCCCTCCCCAATCCCAGCCTCCACCATCAGACACAGAGTCAAGGAGCTGCTCAGATGGTGCCTCCTGGGGCTGCGGAGGCTTCACGTCAGCGCTGCTGAGGGGCCGGGAAGCCACCTGCTCAGGAGGACTCAACGCTTTCTTCTCCCAGCACTGTGCAAGTCCCTAACGAGGAACCAAGTGGACTCCACTCACGTCTACCTGCTGAGCACCTAACACTGGGCCCGGCACACTGTCAAGATGGATGGATGGGTGAAGGGGAGGCTGGAAGATGGCAAGGTGGGTGCATGGGGTTAAATACATGGCCAAGGGGATGGGTGTGTGGATGTGTGCCTGGTGGGCGGGTGAATGGATAGTGGGGATGGCTGGATAGATGAGTAGATGAGTGGACGGCTGGACAGCTGTGTGGCTGATAAATGGATAGGAGGATGAGTGGGTGGGTGGGGGTGGGCAGATGGAGAAGTGGACAGGCACATGTATGCTTGTGTATGTCTGTATGTATGTACACATACATAAAAGATAAGTGAAGTAGGTAAGAGGAAGAGCCTGGAGTTGTGGGCAGGGCTTCCCTGTCCTGTAGGAGGGTGTTCAAGTCCAGGGAGCTGGAGAGCAGACGCCAGGTGCCGTGGGTCTGACTCTCGTCATACCTGGCTTTGCTTACTGGCAGAAACCACACAGCACATAGCAGCTCTTGGTCTGTGTCAAGTAGAAACTGAGGCCCCCTGGGGCTTGGGCAGCTGGGGTGTACAGGAGATCTTGGGGGTTCTGAAGGAAGTGGCAAGCCTGAGGCGGGCTCCCTGGGGTCTGCTCAGCCAAGCATCTGATGGTGCAGGGGTCAGCGGGGGAGGCCACATGGATGCAGCAGAATCAAGCTCCTGCCCTCACTGCCCTCCCTTCTGCAGAACAGTGAGTACCTCCAGGGCCAGGCACAGTGTGGACAAGCCTGACCATTCCCCATGGACACAGAGCCTCCTTCTGGTGGGAGATGGATAATAAATTCCAAATGAATGACCAGTACACAGGAGGAACAGCTGGTCAGGCTATGATCGGCACCCTGGGCTGAAGTAAGTGAAATCAGAGCAATTACTGTGACAGCAGGGGCAGAAGCTACACAGCCCAGCTTTGTGGCCAAATCAGGAGGAGTTAGATGGGCACCAGCAGAACATTAACCCTAGGCACACACACCATCCTTGTCCACACATTAACCCACCCCTGTCCTCAGGGTGGGGCTGGAGTGGGCAGCTACTGTCATTGAATCTTCACGTGACAGGAGAGGGCTGAGTTGGGAAGAGGCTTACTGAGGTCCACATCACCTGCTCTCTCTGCCCTCCGCTGCAGATACTCACATGATAAGAGGCTCGTTCTTCCCGGTCCATGGGCCGTGTGACGTACATGCGCCCGGACATGGAGTCAATGCTGAAGACCTCCATGGGTGGCTGGTCAGCACCCACGCCTGTGATGCTGTACCGGATGGGGATGTCATTGTCTTTGTCGGACCGGATCTGAAAGGAAGAAAGGAGAGATGTGAGAAGTCCACCTGTGATGGGGTGACACACTCGAGGCACTCCCTTTGAGTACCTCATGAGTCTGTTTTTAGGGTCCTTTGGGGACCATAGCTAATCCATCCATCCTGGCAAGTAGAAGAAGATTGGTGCTCAGGTGTTTTCCAAGTGCCACCAACGACATGTCGAGTGGCCCGCTGGGTCACCAAAAGTCGCAAGGTACCATATTTCAAGTTCAGTGTTGATGTAGCGAGTGTGGGACACCCAGAAGAGATACACAGCACAGCTGGAAAGGATAGAGGGATGGCTCAGGGTGGCCAAGGATGACGGAAACACTCTTAACCTTCTGCAGAGACGAGCTCTGAGGGTCGAGGTCACCTGCCAGGGTGTACCCTGTTATGAAGGCATAGAGATCTCTGGATGCACACAGAGGAAGAGCATGGTCATCTCCTTGCCACTTTGACAGAGGTGCTGTGCTGTGAGGTGAGACATAGCAGGACTTTAGGCTCCAGGCATTGACAGAAGATGACTGGCACCATTATGTAGGAACAGGCATTTAATACTGAAAACCACGGTCAGCACAGCTGCGGAGCCACATGCACACATGAAGGGATTTCCCTGGAGAGAGAGGGGCTGTATAGTACTGAAACCATTTAGCAGTGGCCTCAAATTATGTAAGTGGGCTGAGACTCAGGGCTGGGGAAGATGTGGGAGAGCACACACTGGGGCGCAGAGCTTGCATTTCGTCTGGGAGGGATCACTTTCTTTTCTGCCCAGGTCCTTAGCTAAACAGAAGTGTTTGGGAAACCAGAAGGATAACAGTAGAGTTAAGAACACAATGCATGTCTTTCACTAGACATGGCAAAACATCTTGTGACAAGAAAGGGATGCTGAGAGAAACAGTCAATGTGTTCTGAAATGCAGCCTAACCCTCAGAGGGAGAGGTTCCTCTCAGGGTGTGGGCTCCCTCAGGAAGGTGGAGGAAGGCCAAGGAGAACAGAGAGAAGCAACTGGGCAGGTGGAGCCTTACAGATTTGCCTTCAATTTTGACAACAGCTTTAGAAAATCTGACTTTTTTTTTTTTTTTTTTTTCAATTTAGGCTCAGGGGACCATGAAGTGGATGTGATGTCAACTTGACTGCCTGGAGAGACACCTAGGAGATTAGTGAACCACTGTTGTGGGGGCTTCTGGGGGCTGGGGTGTCTGGCCCTTTCTCTCTGTCTTTTCCTCATCTCTGCTTCCCAGCTGCTACAATCACAGCTGTGTCCTGTGCTTTCTGCCATGACGTTTTGCCTTGAGCCCGTGGGCCATGGACTGGGCCCTCTGTGATCATGAACCAGGGTGAGCCCTTTTCTCCTTTAGGTTGTGTACATCAGGGTTTCTCCCCACCTGGAAAAGCTGGTGAATACACTGGCCTTGTGGAAACTCTCTGCAGGAACTTGGCAGAGCAAACCTGACCAAGACCTCCTATGGAACATTAAAATTAAAATCAAATGATAAAAATGTTTAAAGCACCTTTAGAAATTTTTAAAGGGTTCTGAAATAAGCATTGGACCAAATAGAAACTGAAACTGGTTTTAAAGGTCATTTAAAACCACTTGTTATGCTCAGTGACATGATAAGACTGTTGTTTGCCGAAGCCTGGAGTTGCACCCCAGAAAATGCTCAGGCTCTGATTGACGTGGTCAACAGAATTCCAGCAGGTGGGGAAGAGAGTGCTCAGCTTGGGGGAGGGAGCTAGAGGTCGCCAAAGCACCTGGCAACCAGGACACCAGGACAACGGCATGGCCACATCTGGAGCTGACAGCAGAACTGCAGGTACCAGAGAGATTCAATTGCTATATTGGGAGGCGCATCCTCAAGAAAACACCTGTGCTTTTGGTAAACCCGAGAGAAAAAAATAACACTTATCTCACATCCTATTTTTTATGTTGAGCTCAACTGTGTTGAAAAAAAAATCTCAGTTAAAACTGATTATGTTTTGAGAAAATATAAAATTTCAAACTTGAGCAGAAAAAAGGGTGAGGCGGAGGAGGGTCATCGCTATGCAGGAAGCTCCTCTGATGGGCGCCACTTCCTCGAGTGGGACTGACCTGAAGCTTTCCTAGAGCAGAGGTCAGAGGCACGGCAGCTTGCTTGGTCATTCAGCTTGTGAACCTAGGAACTGCAGGGCCGGCGTGACGCAGAGTGTTCTGCTGTTGACAGCAGGGGGCGCTGGAGTGGCACGTGGAAGCTGAGTGCTTGCACAGGGCTTATTCCAGAATTGAAGCGCTTCTTGCTGGATGACTTATTTCTATAGCACAGTAAGGAGTAGAAGAGCTTTGGTAGAGGATTGGAAGGAATTGTTGATGACGAGTGTCCTTTCCGGGTTAATTTATATCTCACCCCACAAGCCATGCCCCAGAAAACCCCGATTCTTAGAAGATTCCGCCTGCGAGGAAACATCTTTGTAATCCAGCGTTTGCTGAGGTGGCACTAAGAGCTGCCCACACTAAGGCCGTTAGCAGGGTGGTTGGCACCTGGCCACTCCTGCCCTGGGCGCCACGTCCTGTTGTGGTTACAGGAAATGGAAGCCCCTATCTGCTAGTGAGGAGGAGGTGAGGTTGGTACTGCACAGGTCGGCAGCAACCTGGGGGCCAGGAGAGGAAGTGGGCGGGACTGCAGGTACATCCACCGCTTTGTGCATGCACGCATACACACATGGTCACACTTGTGAGCACACGCAGTCTTTGGGGACTGTCTTGCTTCTGGGCCCTCTGTATTCTCCAGGGCTGGGCAGACTCTGCCACTCGCCCTGAGCAGCATACAGCAGACAGGGCTTCAGAATATGTCCAGAGCAAGACCAGAGGAGGGCAGGTGGGTCTGGCCCTGAGATGCTGGGGACGCTTGTGCTTTGCTCTGTCTGTCTCCCAGGCCACTCTTCCTTCTTGGGGTGTTGGGGACCATCTGGGCTTGGTGGTGGTGGTCCCGGATGTTGCAGGAAAAGTCTCTGGTGGAGTCTGAATTTTCCTCTGCACCACAGGAGGCCACTGAGCTCAGTGCCACCTGGCTGAGGCAGGATGTTCTCCCCAGTGTCCTTTGGTGGGCAAGACTCTTTTCCATCTTTGGGGGAGTTTCACTAGGGCTTGGTGACAAGGTACAGGGGTGAAGTCTAGACTAGCAGTTGTGGGACCCCTGTACCACCTGTGTAGGGACTGGTGCTGGGAGAAGAGCCAGAGAGTGTGTGCAGAGACGGGATCAGGAGCGCCGTGGGGAGGGCTGGTGCAGCGGAAGCCTGCTGTGACCGGGAGGCAGGACGGCCCTGTGGAGTGCACGGCAGGGCTTCCCAGTCACGCTGGGTCGCAGGACCCGCAGGCCGGGGAGTGTCCAGCAGCTGGCAGCGTGACATCGAGGGTTGTGTTGACACTGCTGCCCCCTTCATGCCACGCTGCCCAAGTTTCAAGGGAAATTTAATTATAGAGCTACTGAAAAGTACTCACTACATACTTAAAGATAACTTTTTTTTTTTTTGGGCAAAGGTAACTTTTACTTTTTTTTTTTTTGCAAAGAAATCTCATTACATTTTGACCACTGGGCTGCATTTGCTTAATCCTTCAGGGCCATTTGATGGCTCTTTCTGAAATACGGCGGGCGGTGGGCTGCTGTGGACGGGGCTCCTGGCAGGGCTCTTAAAACGTTCTGGGCTCTCCCACTGCTCACACGTTACGAAGAAATACTACATGAGTGAATGCACTGGACCAAGGGAGAGCAGTTCTTGTCTTGATTTGTGCCCAGAAAATGAGAGAAACATCGCAGAAGTGTACGGCTGGGCCGTGAATAAAGAGTGTGGACGGCCGTTTCCATCACACTTTTCGCTTTATGGTGCCACGGAGAATCATGCTTTTTTGCATTTGTTATTAAAGGACAGAACAGATGGTAAAAGGTTAGTTTAAAGTGACATCTACATTAAAATAACTTATGGTGGCTGGCAATTGTGTGCCCAGGCACCCAGTTTGCAAGGCCAGCTCCATCCTGAGGAGGGAGGGGCTGCAGGAAGGAAGGACCTGGCAGAGTCTCCTCAAAGAGGGGCGTGTGCCACATTTCAAAGGGACTTGAAGCTACAGGAAAGTCATTGTGGGTGGTTCCAGCCGGGAACATCTGAGTGCATTATTCCCAAAGTGTTCGAGGCCTGAGGCTGAGGGGCAGGAATCATGGCTGGTGCCCAGAATTGCCTTAAGGGAAGGGAGAGACCCCGCTTAGAAGGACCCTAACCCACATCCCTGGGTCCTCAGGGGGCCAGTTCATGCCCTGTGTGCCACACCTGGTGTAGGGCTAGGAGGGGCAGCAGAGGACTGGCGCAGCGGAAGCCTGCTGTGACCGGGAGGCAGGACGGCCCTGTGGAGTGCACGGCAGGGCTTCCCGGTCACAGGGTCGCAGGACCCGCAGGCCGGGGAGTGTCCAGCAGCTGGCAGTGTGACATCGAGGGTTGTGTTGACACTGCTGCCCCCTTCATGCCACACTGCCCAAGTTTCAAGGGAAATTTAATTATAGAGCTACTGAAAAGTACTCACTACATACTTAAAGATAACTTTTTTTTATGACTATCTCATCAAGGGATGCACAGGATGGGGACTGTAGGGACAGGGGGTCTGTGAGGGTCCCTGGGATGGGGTTTGTGGGTGAGGATCAGCTTCCAGGTAGTCAGGTCCAAACCAGGCCTGATTGCACTCATCTATGGCTTTGCTTGGTTCCTGCATGTACACCCCCCCACATACCACACACAAGTGTTCACAAATATGCACACACATATGCACAAGCACAGTTCAGAGACACATGCTCCATAGACTCATACAAATCCAGGTGCACGCCCAACCACCTCCTTTCTGCACCAGCTTCCGGAATGAGCCAGTTGTGCTGCAGGCAGCGGCTTTGCCATGAATAAGCCTCCCCTGGGGCCTGTGCTGGCACTGGGAAAGACACTTTTCAAATCCTCAGGATCAAGTTGTTCCACCAGGAAGCAATTCTGTTTCCTTTTCTTTGAACCAGGATGTAATTCTTGAGTGAAGTGTTTCAGCACTTTCTCCTAGTACCATATTAAACCCAGGATTTTCACAGAAAAATAGATTGCACATGCTTGCCTGTGGTACTTGTTGGGAGTTTTATATTGCCCGTAGCAGCTCCCATTTCTCCATCTACTGGAAAGCTCTGAGTCGTGACGCTTTGCTGAGTCCCCCACCGGCCCTCGCACCGGGCTCTGGCAGCAGATTTACGCTTGGCCGTGACTGCAGCAGGCCTAGAGAAGCGATTTTCTTTTAAAACCTGATGGTCACTGGAGCACAGAGGTAAGAGTGTGATTTCACTTGAGTGTACTATCAGCGTCTGGGGGCCCTCCCAGCTCTGAGGATGGCTCTCGGTACTTGAATCTCTCTCTTCTCATGCTGACAGGAAACCAGGGCTCAGCCGGGTTTCTGTGCTTCTTCTCCTGCTCTGCGTGGACCACCCCACCATCTTTTCTGAGCACTGGTGATGTTCCATGCCCTGGAACACTGCGATGTTCTCTGGACCCTGGGATCACTATGGATGGCTGTCTCCAGCAGTGGCACATCTGTACCTGGCACGGTGCGCTCAGCTGGTGCCCAGTAATAGCTGGGTGAGCAAATGGCCTGGGTCACCACAACTGCTGTGGGGACACCATGACTTTGAGAGCCATGAGGAAGGCTTTTTGGAGGGGCATTAGCCACTCTGAGGCCAGAAGGATGAGAAACAGCAGATAGAGCAGTGGGGAGGTGAAGAGAAAAGTGTCCGCCTTACTGGAGCTCCAGTGTGCTGGGACATCAGGAAGCTCTCTGAGTGGTCAGCCTACGAGGGACAGAAGTAATGGGCCAAGGCAAAGGGAAGGAAGAAGAGAGATAAGGCGTCAGCATGCCTCATCCCCAGCAGATGGCCAGAGCCCAGGGAGAAGAGGAGGAGAAAGAGAAGGAAAAGGAGGAGGAGGGGGGAGGCAGTGAAGGAGGAGTGGGGGAGGTCCATGGCAGGGGCCCAGCTATTGCCCAGAGCACAGGCTGACCCTTACTCTGCTTTTCTACATCTGTCTTGGGCCCTCTTGTGGAATCCTGGCTCCCTGGCTTACTGGGCCTCTACCAGGTCTCAGGAGCTGGGTCATTCGCTCTGACACCAGTAGAGAGAGGACCTCCACCTCACCCTCATCCCAGAATTCCTCAGGGACCATTAAAAAAGAAGCCCCAGAGCCCACCTGACTGCTTTGTCCAGCCCCTCGTGCAGATAGAAACACTAAGGCAAGAGACTGAGGTTGAAGGTGTCACAAAGAATGAGAGTCAGAGCTATCCTCTGCTTCTGGTCCAGGAGCCATAGACCTCACATTGCCTTCCCAGCACCCTTGAAGGCAGAAAGGAGGCCACATCTGTGCATCACACAGGAAGCAGGGTCAGGCTCAGGTCTCCTAGGGCCTCTCAGCTCTCCGGCAGAGACCCCAACTGGAGGTTGCATTGCATTCCAGCCAGCTCTAAATACAACTCTGGGGTATGCAGGTGATGGGCGATCCCCATGTTTTCGTTGCTGTGACTCGACCTACGTCTCTAGGTAGAGCTGTGCCTCCATGGCCCGGAAGGCGAGTATGATGCTGTCACCCTGTCCCGTTTGAGGCCTTGGGAGCATGCTGCAACCCTTTACCTCAAAGCCCTTGCTGGGCAAGCAGAAAGATTCTGCAATATTAACACCATTCATACAGCCTTCACGGGACCAACTCCGGACTGCACAAGCATTCTTACTCCTTTCTCCAACTCTTCCTTGATTCCTGAACATTACTTGAAGAAGCTTGAAGACACCTGCATTACTTGTGCTTTATGAAATATTTTCCATGCATGATGAAATTTAACCTTCAGTTATTTTCAATTAGGTTCTTGTAATGAGCAGAAAAACCTAGAAGGTGTTTGAAAGGTATTTGTTGTGTGCCATTGACACTATCATGCGTTACTGTTCACAATTACTTTGAGTTTTATAAATCATAAAAGAACCCTCAAAGTCATATGAATGCTAATGCAAGCCATGGCTGTGTTCTCACTAAATCTGCCTGGTGGGGAATAGTGAATTAGTTCCTCCTCAAACATGCCCTTCAGGTTGTAGCAAATTAACCAATGGAGGCTGTGCTTAATTTTTGGTGTGGGATTACTCAGACTTTACTGTTGGCAATGGAGATATTTGGACAGCTGTGTCTATGCTTGGCCTCCCTGGTCACAGTGGATTAATTTCCTTCCATGGGCAGGTCCTCATCTCCCCACTGGCAGTGGTTTTGGGGGGACAGGCAAAGTGCCCAGCCCCCCCTCCCCCAGCCAATGGGAAGGCCTGTGAGCCACATGGGACAATCGGCTTCTCTTTCTCAAACATGGCCCTTGAGTCAAGACAGAGTTTGAGAGACTGACTGGCCCCTCTGTACGGGTGCCACATCCCTGCTGGGAGCCAGGGCCCTGCAGTTACCTCATGGCCAGGTTTCTCCCGAGTGTGTGAGCAGCGTTCGCTGGGCCTGTTCCTTTTTGCTTGGGAGAACTGGCTATTTTGCTGCAGCAGGTCCAAGGGGCCTCACTGCAGTGTGTGGTAGGGAGAGGCTACTGTAGGCCATGTGCTGTGGTGTGCAGCTGGGCCTGTGCCACCCAGGAGGGTCTGCCTTGCCTTCTGCATCCCTGTGCTTCAGATAGGATCACTACAAGCAGAGATGATGGTGGGGCTTCTTGCAGGAGTGATGGGTTGGGATGAGCTGCATGTTAGGGGTCAGGAGGGAGAAAGTAAGGCCTCAGCCAGGGTTCAACCTCAGCTCGCCCCACAGAGGTGTCAGTGGGGCAACCATGACTGTGGCCCTCCCCTGGGTGGAGGTGGCCAGTGTGAGTTGCTGGGGCAGCAGGCAACTGCTGAGTCCCCTGGCAGGGGACATATGTTGGCTCTTGTGGATCTCACTGCCCTTGCTGTCTTCCAGCTTGTCTGTCTCCCAACTTGTCCTTCCAGCTGTTTCCCTATTTATTGCTTTGTTGGCTGGCTTCTTGCTCCCTTGCTCTCTGGGCTATAAACTCAGGGAAGAGGGGCTGTGAGCCACACAGCTCTGGCCATGGGCGGTGCTTTGGTAATCTGGAAGAGCCAGCCACACTCTGGTACACTGGCTCTGCAACTTCTAGAAGCTGCTGAACTCCACGCTAATGGGCTGTGGCCACCTAAATACCATGTGGCAGTGCTTCTCTCTCCGAAGTGGGCTGGAACTGTTACTGCTGGCCAGGGAGCTCAGGGACACAAGGCAAGGCCAAGGCTGAGACAGGCTCTCCTGGGCTTGTGGTCTCTACTCCTGAATGCCAGGATTATGGCAGAATGGATGGCTCAGGTGACACCTGTGGGGCCGAGGGCTTGCTCGTTCTCAGGCTGAGGCTGGGCTCAGACAAGGCCAAAGGACAGAGGAATCGAAGTTCCAGTAGTAAAGGTGGTGGACAGTGGCAGAGCAAGACCCAGATGAGGAGAGTGAGAACTGTTGAGTGGCCAGGAGGGCTAGGGACACTTGAGGACAGGGAGGAAGGCAGGGGCTGGAGCAAGTCAAGGTGTGGAGAGGGCGCAGGGACCAGCTTTTTCTTGTTGCTGAGGTTTACTGGCTCCTGTTTGGATTTACCACTCCCTGCCATCAGACCTTGCCACAGGCTCTAGGAAGTCACTGGACTACAGATGAGCATGGCAGAGGGCAGCTTCCCTACACCCTGCCATTGGCTGGAGAAAGGGCACGTGACCGCCACGTGGCCAATGAGCACACAGTCCCTCACATGCAGTGACAGGCTAATGAGAGAGAATGCTGTCAGCACGCGAGGCTCCCTCTCTGGTTGGCTTGTAGTTCCCAAGAGGGCCACAGGAAGAGACGGCTCACCTCCTCACTGGCTCTTCACCCTGAGAAGCTCAGTTCAGTGTTGTGACCTGGAAATGGGATTTTTACGGCCACCTTGAAGGGTGGCTGCCGAGAGTCTCGCGAGATGGCTGCTGCGGCTTCTCGCAACATCTATTTCAGGAAGGGGACAAGGTTTAGTTAATCAGGGCCCAGTGTCCCCAGTGAGCGTTAGGCATAGGCACCACCAGGATGGGAGCTGAATGCTGTGTCACAGCCTCCAGCCGAGCGCACTGTCTGATGCTCTCCTGGGGGCCCAGCAGCACGGAGGTCATGTGGAGAGTGTTCTGTGACCCAGGGGAGGAGGACAGGGCCAAGAGGGTCCTGAAACATCAGGTGTGGCTGGCCGTTCTGGGCTACAGAGAAAGGGGACTTAATGCATCGAGTTCGAAGTGCAGTTGGACTGTGGACCCTGGTGTGTCAGCGATCCCACTCAGGCTGACTCCTGTCAGGAGGGCGAGGGCTGCAGGCCTGGCTGCCATGGTTCCGCCCATCTCTCAGATGCACAGTGGCTTCCCATTCTCTGTCTCTCCCACTTCCATGAGTTAGCAGCAAAGCAACCCCAGCAGTAGAATGGGAATAGTGATGCAAGTAGAAACAGGACAGCAGCAGCGGCAGGGACAGAGGAACAGACAATGGATACTTTGCAACTAGCACTCAATGCCAAGCATTGCACGGAGTCCTAGGCATGTTACACACCTAAGCCCATTCATTCATGACCACAGCACTACAAGCTATTAACCCATAAATTTTCTGCTGTTACAGATGGTGAAACTGAGGCATGAAGTGGTTGAATCACTGGCCTAAGGTCACATAGCACACAAGGACTTGAGCTGGGATCAGAACCACAGGTGCTTCCCCAGGGTTCCTGACCCTACCCTCACCTCTGTGGGAAGTGACCGCTCCTAACCATGTCCTCCAGTGTCCTGGGTGGAGCATGCCATGTCTCCCTGATCCCTGTGCCAATGTACATAGTAGATGCTGGACAAGACAGGCGTGGGGTGCAGCAGAAACCTCTCTGTGGTCCTCCCGAGACACTGTGTGGGTGGGAGGAGGTGGAAGAATGTGGGCGAGTTCTGCGACTCCTGGCCGGGCCGGAGGGTCTGGGTCTGCCTGCTGTGGGGCCTGTGCCCAGCTCAGTGCCCAGCCCAGTGCCATCTGGAAACCATCAGTGCTCCGGGCTCCCTAGGGATGATGGTGAAGGGCAGTGGGCTAGAAGGTCGGGCACAGGCACTGTGGGGGAGCGGCACCTTGCTCCTGTGACAGGAGGGGGTGCAGAGCCATGCTCGGTTTGGATTCCTGCCCAAGAGGCGGGGGGGGGGCGGCTGGGTCCTGAGAAGGACCTGTGCTGTGCCCTGCCCAGGTGCCCAGATGCCCAGTGTGCTAGTGCATCAATGTTTAATGGGAACAGTGACACAGGTGTCACTCTGGTGAAGGGTGACAAGAAAGGAGACATCGATTAAAAGCTGATACTAAAGGAGACCTGGGAGCTGGCCCCACTATCCTGCTGGCTGCCTCTGGCTGTCCTGCCTGTGGATCCTAGAGTCAGGTAGCTGTGCTGGGAGGTGGCCTTCCAGGAAAGCAGGCATGGCCTGGTCCCCTGCAGCGTGAGCAAAGGTGGGAAGACTGAGGCCTGGGAGTCTCCCTCAAATTTTACTGTCTTCTGGGTGGGAACAGCCAACATTTTTAGACATGGCAGCTTCTTAAGTGGAATTGCACTGGACCCTGAAGCCAAGTCTCTGCTGCCTACCACTGCGAGGAACCCGTCCCCATGATTATCTTTTTAATTGAAGTTTCCTTCACCGCTTGTCCACAGCTGCTGGGTTTTGTGTGGTGAGACCCTGGGGCTACTGCTGCCCAGAGAAGGGAGGTGGTGACAGGCTGCTCAGGGGCCGATGGGCAGAGTAGCAGGCTGCAGGCCCGATGTGAGTGATGCGCGGAGCACCCTGAAGAGCCGAGGGCAGCAGTGTGAGACTGGTGCTTCCCAAGACCCCTCCCTGTGTCCAGCGCTCAGTCATTTCCTCTGGAAGCTACCTCCTCAGCAGGACGAGGCACTCCCTGGAGTGTGAGGCTCTTGCGCCAGCTGTCCTGCCCACTGCCTGGAGGTACCCCGTGCCCAGCACGGCTGTCTCCTTTGGAGCCAAGACTTAGAGTCACTCAACCAACGCCAGGCCCTGAGCAGAAGAGGAGCCGCTCCAGCCTCCTCCAGACCCTTCGGCTTTCCCATGCCTGTCCCTAGGGGAGCCATCACCTCCCACAGGCTCCCTGTCATGCTCCTCCTTGAGCTGCTCTTCTGCTGCTCCGAGCACAGCAAGGTGCATCTCCCAGCTCCTGCTTCAGAGGACACAGAGGCCCAGGGAGGTCCTAGGGGACTGAGCTCTGAGGGCCAGTGCCAGCATCCAGGTCCAGGGCTCCGAGAAAGCTCACCTGCACCTGGAGTGGGGCTTGAAGGACCAGACCACAGTCATGAATGGGGTGTGGGCTCTGGCCAGGTGCAGGGGTGGAACATGGGGGTGGGGGAGGAAAAGACATCTCTGCACTCTAGGACCTCGGTGGGCTCCATGGCATTTCAAGGAGCTTTGGAGTGTGTGCCTTACACTGGTTGTGCAGACCCTTGGCTGTGCAGGACAGAGGGTGGACGGAGGGCTCACCAAGACGAACTTTGCCCTTTAGCCCCAGAGGACAGGGGGTGAGCAGTCAGGCCCTGAGGGGTGGAGCCTCAGCCCCAAACTTCCCAGTGTGGAGCTGTTGTGGCAGAGACCCTGGCTGCCTGAAGTTCCTTCAGGTGAGTGACACAGGGCTGTGCTGTGCTCAGCAGTTTGCCCCTAGCATAGGCCTCCAAGAGCAAGCGACAATTTTCTCCACCATGCTTGTGTGCAGCCCAAAAGGACCGTTAGGTATTCATATGAGCCCAAAAGGACTGTTAGGTGTTCACCAGCTACATGAAAGCATAAGACGAGGCCTGCCCCACTGTGGCATATTGCTTGGCCACAGAAAGGAACAAAGCACTAGCATTACCCCATGATCAGCCCCCAAACACACTGAGGTGAAGCCAGACATAGGAAACCACGTAGTCACACCTGCATTCATGGGGAAATACCCAGAATGGGCAGATCCACAGAGACTGAATGCAGATGAACAGCTTCCAGGCGCTCAGGGCAGGGGGAGAAGGGTCTGATGGCTTAAAGGGTCCAAGGCTTCCTTTGGGGGCTGTGAAAATGTTGTGAACTAGACAGAGGCAATGGCTGTGGCATACAGTGAATGTATTAAATATCCCTAAGGATGAATTTTAAGTCGCACATATTTTATCACAATAATAAGGAAGAAAAGGGTGGCCCACAGAGACCGTTACTCAGCAGACTCCTAATCTACGCACAGCTCTGGAGACTTCCAGATGCATTGGGCTATGGGGAAAGCTGCAGAGAAGCCCTGGGCCCACGACTGTGGGCACTGGGCACTGGTTACCCCCTAGGCTGCTCCTGACACTGCCACCTGCTCAGACCTGGTGAGGACTGGTCTCTATCCCATGCACCCCAGGCTCTGCCTGCCAGGCTGCAGCTGTGCACAACTCAACCCAGCGCACAGTAGGTGCTTAAGGAGGGGCTTCCACCACAGAGAAGCTGTGGGCTCCTCCATATAGCTGCTCCTGCATCTCAGCCCCACCGACTCTGGCCTTAGGGACCTTTCCTTCCCGGGTCTGAGACACAAGCCTGCAACAAGGTAAGAAGAAACTGCTGTGTCCTTGCCCCGGGGTAGCCCCGAGCACCTTGCGAAGGCTGCTGTGCAAGAGTCCCTCAGCCTCAGTGCTACTGACACTCCACACTGGGCCACTCCCTGCGCGGTCTCCTGAGCACTGTTGAAGGCTTACTGGCTGCTCTGGACTCTGCCCACCAGAAGCCAGTGGCACTATGTGGCCAGCTGCCACAGCCAGTCTGTGTCTCCAACATGGCCAGGGCCCGGGCACAGAATCTCCCTTGGTGGAGAAGCCTGCTTAGCACAGGTGTACTGCACCCCACCCTTCCCAGCTCCTGGTTCATCCCAGAGGGAAGGGATGGGGCCTTCCTTCTGCAGGCAGGGTCCCCAGCAGACACAGCATCAGTGCAGGCAGCAGCTTCACAAAGTCCCGTCCTCAGCATGACTGGGACTTCCCAAATTGTCCTTCTTGTCCCCACCCAGAACAATGACAAAAACATAGTAGAACTCAGCCATGTGGGCTGTCTGGCCACTGTTCTCAGGAAATTGGGGGCTGAAAGGGAGCCTGCACCCTGGCCACGTGTGTGACTGTCCCGGGGAGCCTGCACCATGAATATTGCGTGGCCATACCAGCCCATGGTGGACACACAGGTGGTGGCTCCAGCTACGTGTCTCCTGGCAGCCACTGGCTCCTCTCACAGTTCTTTCCCCTTCTTTATCTGTGGTCTCTATTTCAGGGAGGAGATTTGTGCTTCAGGGAGGCTTTGAGCTGTTGCCAGGCTCTGTGTTCCCTGGGGAGGTGGCTGGTGTGGCTCGGGGGCCTGGCACCCGGGGAGCTGGCACTGGCTGCCTGGGGAGGGCTCCTGCCCACAGAGGCTGCTGTGGCTCTGTTCCTGGGGCCTCCAAAACCATTGGGAGCAAAGGCTGTGCAAAGAAAATGCTCTTTTGAGACCATAGTCTAGGGGTAGGGTGTTCTGCACTGCTGGACTGGTCTGTTAATTCTTTGGAGTGGACAGAGCTTTAAGCCACAGTTTTAAGGCCTACACATGGCTCACTGGCACAGTGCCTCCTGGCAAGCCCAAGGTCCTGAGTTTGACTCTTGGTACTAGGAAAAAAAAAAGGAGAAATGTTTTTATTCTTTCTTTATGTATTTAGCACAGGGTCTACAGGGTCTCACTATACAGATCGGACTCGTAGTGATCCTCCTGTTTTCATCTTCCCAAGTGCGGGGATTATAGGTGTGCACCACCACTCCCGCTCTCAATTATTGTCTCAGCACACACCAGGGGCAGGACTGGCACGGCACGCCAGGGATTGAACCCCAGCCCTTACATCTGCGTAAGCAGGTGCTTTAATCTGCTGAGCTATCTGGTGAACTCTGAGAAACATTTTTTAAAAAAGACCTGCAATCTCAGGAACTCACACCAACATATCAAGCTAAACGGAAGACTACAGAGTTTTCACTTAGCATCACTGATTTTACAGCTGTGCCTCTCTTCTCCCAAACCAATAACCGGCATCCTTACTTATTTGCTTTATTTTATACTATAAAGACGTACCCATGAAAACTGCCTCAGAATACAACGCCAATGCTACTGTGAACAGCGTGATTACTGAAAGCAGATTAAATTTTTCCCTTTTGGTCCCAGAGTATGTGCCACCAGGGATATACCCTAAAATTATGTCTTTAGGTTTTTAAGCCACTTAAATTAATTCCCACCTGTGTAGTAACATCACCAACTTGATAGATTTATTGATTCTATTTTGCTTTTCCTTTTCAGGGCTTGCTTTGGTAAAGGCAATTTTGAAAATAACTTGGTAAATTCCTTTCAAAGTCAAGCTAGCAAGGCATGTTCAGCGAGGTTCAGCTTCTGCAGCAGGGTCTCTGTCCAGGCCTGCCTCTGCCACAGATGGTGTTTGCTTACTTGTCTGTGGAAACATCTTTCTCTGATGGCTGCTCAGAGCTATGCACAATTTTTTCCCCTTTGCTTTTCAAACTTCAAGTCTTAGATTAAGATTTGTCCCGTGACATCTCTGAACCTTGCAATAGCTGGGCCAAGAGTGGTAGAAAGGAGATGTGGGAGGCCACTGTGTCAGTGGGCAAGAGTGGTGGCTTGGGCAGAGAGGGCCCCTCGCAGGTCATCAACGTAGCTTCCAGAGGCAGGGACGCCTGTGGGGTGTGGATGCAGTGAAGGGTGCAGTGGCCCCCTCTGTGCAGTAGGTGCGGATGGCGGTCTCTGTAACAGTTCACTGGAGAGCAGTATTCGGCGGGGGGGTGGTGGTGGTTGTGGTGGTGTCAGCTACAGTGCTGGAGTGCTGGCCAGTGCATGTAAGATTTCCTCCCGGGACACCTTCTCCAGACTGCTCACCTCACTCTGTCTGTATGCGCTCCCCTCAGCATGCAGGGCAGGCGCTGCCAACCTAACAGACCTGAATTTTGAAAAGAGCATCATCGAAGGCTTGTCTGCTAAGGTGCCTGGGAGCCGAGAGCCAGACAGAGGCAGGGGCCAGCAGCAGGCCTCCGCGGGAGGCCAGATGTATGGCCCTGGAATGGGTGCAGAGCCAGAGACACCAGTCCTCATTCTGGATTTCAGTGTCACTATAAAGGAGGATTTTGATATTAGGAGGTGAAGCAATGAGGAGATGAAACGGTGTGATCCCTAACTGCAATCTGAAGTTCACGCAAGAGATGACTCCATCTCTTGGTCATAAATGTCGATATCAAATGTATGACTACCATAGCCCCCGCCCCAGGCCACAGATGGAGGGAGTGGCCACGGGCTGGAAGAGGGATGGCTCTGGAGAGACCTGGCCCGACACACTGTACTCAAAGCAGCTTCCACATCAGCTGCCCACACGCAGCGCATCTGGCTTCGTGCTGAAATATCAAGAGGGGCAAGACTGCACTCACAGGGCCCAGGGCTACCACGCAGTGCCTCGACCAGCTAAATGGGAGGAGGCTGTAGATGAAAATGCGTTCAAAGGAAAGGGGACCCTGCCCCACCGTCACTGCAATTGAATTATATATGACCTGTTTGTCTTGTTTGTTGATGGCTCAGGATTTCTTTTTATCAAGACCTCTTTTGTCCCAAGTTATCCTGCTGGTTAATTCCAAATAAATTAATGAGGCCAGGATTAGAAGTGGAAGCTGGTGCATGCGTAGACTCTCCTACCAGGTAGGCCACTCAGTGCAGGAATAACAATGCTGGGAATTTGGCTTCCTTGGGTAGGAAGTGCAGCTCTAATGACCCGTGTGTGTGGTTCCTACCCGCTTCTCTCCCATCGCCGATGGTGCACACGGGGAGCATCTTTTTGTGTTCTTAGCCATCATCTTAAGATTTAAGAGCCCTGGTGCATCTGGAGACATATCCGTCAGCTTCCCATGAACCTGGCCACCAACCATCTGCGTGGGGCAAGCTAGCCCTTGGGAAGCCTTTGAAGGACAACACAGGATGGTGTGGTACTGCACCCTGGAGGAGAGCTGGCCCATCCCGGAGCCACCATCGTAAAGCTGTGGAAGACAGGGAAGATGTTTTCCCAGGAAACCTGTTGCTCCCGACATCTGGTGGAAAATTACAGTACAAAAAGAAAACAAGCTGGCAGGTTTAATAGTAGGAAACAAATAATGGTCCTTAGTGACTTCGCTTTCTTCTGTAATTCGTAACTATCCTAAAGACTTCATCTCTTCCAGCTTTCTCAATAAAACATGCCTCTTACACACAAAGAAAGCCACCCTCAACACATGGTTTTACAGCCTAGTATTTATTGATGAGTCATTCCTTGGCATGAAATTTACTTAGCAGAGAGCAGTGCATCTTATTTTCTAAAGAATATACATGAGCCGGGCGTGGTGGCGCAGGCCTGTAATCCCAGCACTTGGGAGGCTGAGGCAGGAGGATTGTTGTGAGTTCAAGCCCAGCCTGAGCTACAAAATGAGCTTAAGGCCAGCCTGAATTGCATAGTGAGACCCTGTCTCAAAAAGACAAAAAAAACAAAACAAAACAAACAAAAAACCCCAACATGAATTGGCAACATAAACACTCTGCATACATGGAGTTGCATGCCGCCAAGTATTCCAGCGGACACCAAAGGGTGTAGCGGCTCATTTGCACCCTGCACACACAGATCCATGGCGAAGATGCAGTGCCTACAGTTGCGTGCAGGAGTGTGGGATGCAAATGACTGGACTCTAGTCTCCATTTATTAGCGTACCTTTGCACAAGGTTCAGCCTACTTTCTAGTAGAGGTAAAGTAGAGATAGCAATGCTCTGTAAAAATTGTCAAGGATTGAGACAAGGGTATGTGTGACCTAGAAGACTCACGTAGTGCTCAGTTGCTGGCTATAAGCTTCCTTCTCTTCAGCTATCATCATTATCGCCTTTATCACTATTCCGTCATCATTTACCTTCATAGCACCACCACCACATGCCCACCACCACCACCATCACTAGCACTGCCACCATGCCCGCCACCACCACATCCACAACCACCACGCCCACTGCCACCATCACTAGCACCACTGCCACCAGCACCACACCCACCACATCCACCACCACCATGCCCGCCACCATTCACCAACAATAAAGCAGAACAGAGAGAAACTTAGCCTCTTTCTCCTTCTATAAAATGTTCCCAGCTCAGGCAGGCAACTCTTCAGCCAATCCCTCCCTCAGGAAGCTGGACTAGCTTTCTGTTGATAATGACACATTTCATGCAGTTCTCTGTGGGAAGCTCCTCCTGCAGAGGGGCAATTCAGGCGCCACCAGAAAATGGGGCTCTGAGCAAGCTTCCCAGTGCCCTAACACCCTGAGGCATGTTTCTTTCAAGAAAAGAAGGGCTCACTGCTGGGAGGAATGGCAGGCCTTTCCTTCACTTCTGTTTCCCTGCTGGCTTGCAGTCACAAACCACATGACTGCGCTTCCCTTGGTGTGGGACCCAGCCTGGTTTTAAGCATTTCTAGTGGCTGGGTTGGTGCACTACTAAAGTCCCTGAAAACTCCTGGTCTCTCCAGTTTCTGGGAGATTCGGCTACATCATCATTATAACCACCAGTCATTACCAGCATCTCTATCCGTGTCGCAACTGGCGCCACCACCTGTACTGTCCTCATCCCCGGATCACCAGCTCATCTTCATCATGTCACCAGCACCAGTGCAACCATGCTGCAAAAATGCATGAACCCCATGAAGGGCATATGCAAGAGGACTTGGGAGGCAATATCACTAAGTACCCCAATATTTTTTATAGCTTGGGACTTGGAGCTTGTTAAGGCTACAGTTGTGTCTGAGGCCACAAATTTCCATGCCCAACATATCTGTCACTTATGGTAGCACCTTGTCACTTGAGTGCCTGGCAGTGACCCATGCTGGGTAGCTGTGAGGGGCATGGGTAGTGGACGTGGCCAGCAGCGCCAGGACTTGAGCCTGGCATCTCCTCTTGCTGGTGCCATCAACAGCCAGGGTGCCCTTCTGCTGCCCACTCACAGGGGCCCTGCGCTAAGGCTCTCATCTGGCTGCCTTTACTTCTCTGTTGGGGGTGGGGACCTGGACCTGCTGGGCGTGGCAGCAGGTTCCTCTGAGCAGCGGCACCTCAGAAGGCTCCTCTGGACCACTCTCCACACCATTGAGATTGTTTTGCATCTGGTCACCAGCATTCACAGATTGGATCTCTTGCAAGAACCTGGGTTCCTGGTTCCTCTTGAAAAACTGGGACATCTAGTCCCATGGGGCCCAAGACAACAACCTGGGGGTGGAAAGGCAGCTGAGCCTGTGAGTGAGGCACCTGCTCCCCATTTTTGCACATTCCTTACTCACTGCCAGCATCCACACCAAGCCTGGCATCAGGAACTGGAATCTGCACCACAGAGCCCCGGCCTCCTCAGTCCCCCTGCCACCTCCTGTGTGTGGCAGGTTCATGCTGGGGAAGCTGGTCCTGCAGGACCACACTGGTCTTGCTGCACCAGTTGCCTGCGCCGGCGGCTGAGGGTTGGCACATCTCCCATGCAGCCCCAGCCGCCCACCATCGTGGCTCTCAGAGGCCCTGGACTCTGGTCTGAACTCCAGGTCAAGTCTGGAGGAATGGGTCAGGCAGGGCCCCCATGAGTTCTCAGCCTGTGGTGGAGCTGAGCCTCAGACAGGGAGGTGAGGACCTGCTCAGAGCTCGAGAGGCGCCAGGCGCTCCTGACCTCCTGCCTGGCATGCGCAGTGCTGGACAGCATCCTGCCACCGGTGGCCTGTCTGTCTGGCTCATCCTGGCTTGGATGGACAGGCTGTCCCCAGGGACAGCCCTTCCCTCCTGCAGACAGACTTACCTTCTCCACTCGCCCTTCCTCCCGACAGCCTATCAGGCAGTGCGCTGGCACTGGCGACCGGGCTGGCCCTTCTGCATCCACAAATATCTTCGTTGGTGGCCTGGTTTCTGTTTCCCTCATCATACTGTCCCAGCATTTTTAACTTCTTCAGCTTTTTGGGAATGCTTTCCTTTGGGCTGGGTTTGTGCAGAATGAACATAAGTTCACAGCTCGTCAGCTCTGAGCAGGGTGGGGCTCTCAGCTTTGTTCTTCACTATACACCTTCATCAAGCCAGTCTGGATGACATTCCACTTTCACAGTGACCAAAAGCCCAGTCCCAGCCAGAGTCTCGTGTGCATTTAGAGCACAGAATCCTATGGAGCTGGTGAGAGTTTGAGCGACACAGCTTTCCAGAGCAATGGGATCATGACTGGTGAAGGACCAGGCAGGCATTTCCGGGCTTCTGGACTCTGATCCCTGCCCATGTGGGTGGGATTTGTGTGGCCACTTAGGCATACATCCTTCCCTGTGTGGCTGCAAGGCTGCTCTGGGGTAGGAGTACCATCTAAGTCAGCGCACTGCCATGGCACAGACCGCCTGTGATGACACTGATTCCTCGTCTGATCTCCCGTGTGGGGCGTGGTCCTCTGGGTCTGCAGTGGAGCTGTCCCTGCCCATGAACCTGATGCTCTGGGAGCTTCCATCTGCTGCAGGGTCCCTGGCCCTGTGCTGCCTCTCTCCATGGTGCTGGAGACGGAGGTGCTGACCTTCAACCTGCTTGGGCAGTTTTGTCTTCAGAGACGCTGGAAGGAGGACTCTTCTATGTCCTCAATGTGATGTAGGCCAGGAGGCCTGCACCAGTCAGGGAGGAGACTGGGCAGCTGGCCATTTTGACAAACCAGGTGGCCTTTGCAGGTTACACTGGATGAAAGTTGACCTCTGCAGGCAGTAAGGCTCAGGCCTTGGCTGCCTGCTGAGGCGGAGGCGGGGGCTCGAGGTTGCTCCACTGCCCAACCCCACCCTCAGTGCTTGGCATGAGGCACCACTGCCTGCCCCGGTGCCCGATGGCCCTGAGGCCTGGCGCACTGCTCCTGCCTCGGCAGAGCTGGGAAGCCAGGTCTATCGGTGCCCTCTTATCAGCTTTCATTTTAGCACCACAATAAAAATTCCGATAATGTAAACATGGAGACAGCCATGCCATGTGAAAAGAACCACCACTTGCATTATTGCTGCCATCAGAGGGGACATGGGGTGCCCAGCATGAGGTGGGCCTGGCACTGAGGAGGTGACAAAGCACATGGTTGCATGAGAGTGATTATTTTGTGCTGCAGTCAAGGAATGGGGACTTTGGAGATCTGAGGGTCTGAAAGTGAAGCTGCTTCAAGTCAGGAGATGACATCTAAAGCTCAGGGTGCCAAGACCCCCCTCCCCCCAAGGCAAGGAAAAGCAGGCATCTAGTTTCTATCAAGGCCAAAATAGTGCTCATGTCTATCCTGGCTGGGCAGGACTCCTCCTGACTCCAGGAGGACCTGGGGTCCCACACACATGCTGGCCAAGGGAGCCAGAAACAGTGACCGTGAATCTGACTGCACCACCTTGCTGTCTGCTTTGTTCCCTGCCTCCCCCACAGAGCCTGAGACAACACTGACCTTTCTTTGGCACTGCCTTCCTAGCAGCTCAGGGTGGTTTGTGACCAGTCTCCGAATCACATAGAGAGATGCTGCGGCACAAAGCTGAGGTATGCTTGCTTTCCTCATGCCAAGCAAGGAGAGACCATGGCTAATGTTGCCCCCTGGAGCGGACAAGGTGTTGGGAGCACCGGCAGCTCGTTTGCAGGCACAAAGACTTAATGCCAACTGTCACGATGGCTAAGTCCAGAGAGGAAGGACTGGTGTGTCTGATGGCATCACCAATGCAACGAGCCATCACCAGCACCAACCATTTCTTTATGTCTTACAACAGGAGACACAACAGGGTCTGGGCACCAAGAGGGCTATCTGTCTCTGCAGCCCCAGGGAGTGGGAGGCATGGACGGTTCTTCCTCGAGGCTGTGGTCACCAGGGTTGGGGCTCCTGGGGGCGGTGGTTCTGAGACAGCCAAAGCATCCTGTGGGTCTCCTCCCAGGGGAAGAGGAGGATCTCACTGGGCAGGAGCCAGGGGCAGGGTCTGCTCTTTATCTGGGGTGCAGGACTCAGGAAACCAGGGTGCTCAGGCCGGGGCACTGCCAGGGAGCCTGAGGGCCCTCCCACCAGCACATCAGAGGACTCTGGCTAGGAACTGATGCCGTCTGCTCCATCCATCCAGGGCCACTGTGCCAGGGCAGCTCCTGGGGTGCCGTGTAGAGATTCGAACTGGTTACTTTGGAGGAGGTGGGTGTGGGTGTGACACGGGGGCTGAACCCAGGGCTTCGGCTGGGTTTCCTGTGCGGCCTTTTTATTGGATTTCTGTCTAAGTTGCCCAGGTTGGGCTCACATGCATGCTCTTCCTGCTTCAGCCTCCCACAGTGCTGGGATGACACAGCTACTGCTCATGGCGAAGACGGTAGGTGCGAGCCTGGCTCCACTGCCTTTGTTGTCAGATGAGATGACAAGTGAGTGTGTGTGTGTGCTAGCGGCTGGGCTTCAGCCTCACATTCTGTTGCTTTACGGATCTTCGGAATGCCCCCCAACTGCGCATGCTCCCATGCATGAAACGAAAAGGTCAGCAGCCATCATCTGAATGGGGCTGGAAACAATTTTCTTCTTTTATCTCTGTGTATATAACCTGAGAACGATTACATAGAGAACCCTTGCAGTGGGTCGCCCTCTCATGAGTGCGCCAGGGACACTGAGGCACCGTCTTCCTTTCTCCTCCTCCACACCGGCCTGGGGGCAGCCGGTGCTCCTCAGGCTAGGCCCCGCTCTACTTGGGCTCTTGTGGACAGGATCTACAGGCAGGGGCTTCCGGGCCTGTGGCCAAGTGCAGCGATTGACCCAGGTAGGCCCGCGCTGCGCGGCTCTGCTCCCCAGGAGTGGGGGGCCCAGTGCCACCCCGAGCTTGCTGTCCCGGCTGCCTCTCCGCGGGGCCGCTCGTGCCCTTTCAGCCCTCCCTGAGGCAAGGGTGACTGCAGCCCTTGCTGAGCAATGAGACCTTGGTGATCCCTGTGTCTCCTGTGGGGCTTTTGTCCCACTGCCCCCCTCCTCAATCCATCACAGCCCTTGCCTGGACCCCATGATTTCCCCCCAGTGGCCTGTGGCCACTAAGCATTTTCAAGGTGACAGAGCTGCATGAGGTGCGCTGGAAGGGGCAGGACGCACAGCAGAGGAGGTGGACCCACCCCAGCAGACAGATGATAAGCCCCTCTGTGTGATAGAGTGGGCAGCTTTAAAGGAGGGGACTCCCCACCTGAGACCCAGCACAGTGAAAGCTCAGTCCTGTAGGGAGGGCCCTGTCCCATGAGGCTCAGGGGCTGGAGGAAGTTCAGCAGGCATGAGTTCAGCGTGGGCAGACAGAGAGCTCTAGAGACAAATATGCTCTGTGCCACATCAACACACCTAGTTATCTGTCATGTGTACATTGTCCCTACCCTCTCTCTTCACCTCTCTTAGAAAGAGCATGATTGCATTGGAAGCTCATGTTCCTGTGGGGCCACTCTGCTTGGCATGACGTCCCTGAGGGGGCACCATTGCTGCTTGTACCCCCATTTGTGTGCTTAGGTGATTTATGACCAGTTCACGTCTAAGTAATGTTTGTGTCCTGGCCTCCCCTGGCTCCTCCCCAAGGAGCAAGACCACCCTGAAACCTAAAGGGACATACCCAAGGGTCCAGCAGGTCACGCGGGCATGGGGCCAAGCCATGGGTCACCGAGGTGACCTACGTCTCTGGGCTCGGGCTCACCACAGCCTCCTGGCTGCACCAGGAAGCTTGTGGAGAGGAGGGAAGGAGGGGTGCGGGGAGAAGTCTGCATTGCTTTATTTTAGCCTATTTATTTCACAGCAGTGCCTACCCCACACATCCTAGAATTAGAGGGCACGTTTGGGGCAGCTTGGAGCCCATCACCCAGAGAAACAAAATATCTCATGTGAGTATCTTGCTTCTTCAAGTAGAGGAGGATCCTGGATGTGTGCCCTCCCCTGTCCTGGCCACACCCCAGCCTGGCCCAGGTCTGTTGGTTAGTGGCCGAGGCAGAGAACAGGCCCAGGGCCTGCTGCAGGCCAGTCTGCAGAGAGCTCAAGGTCTCAGTCAAATCAGTAGCGCCCCCCCCCCCCTCCTGCATCCTCCTTGGCTGGTCTAGCTGTCCGGGCCTGTCATGCAGGAGCAGCTACCTAGCAGAGTACCTCCCATGAATATGCATCTCATCAGCACAACAAAAATAGCTCCTTTAAAGACGTCTTTTCTCCACGTAGCACACAAAGCTGGAAGAAGGGTTTATAATTATGTATATCACAAGCGATCCCAGCCTGGCGGGAGGCTTGGAGGCTTCATATAAATTACATCAATCAGCAGCAGAGGGAGAGAACCCCACATGGATATCAAAAGAGATACTTTCTCCTAATGGATGCATACAGCACGAAATCATGGCCAAACATTGTGTGTGTGTGTGTGTGTGTGTGTGTGCACGCACGCGCGCACACGTGCGTGCATGTACACCACCTTGAAGTGAGCCTCAGGCTCCAGCTTAGCCGCCTTCATAAATGCACATGATGATCTTAACGACCTGTGTGGGGCGACATGATAAATCATGGAGTTAAGGGAGGCTCCTGCATCAATGTCCTTCGGAGAAGTGAGCGGCGGGCTGTGAACATGCCGGAAAGTTGCAGCGACAGAGCCTCTATGTGTTCCTGTTCCCTGGCTCCGGTCTCTCCTTTTCCCAAGAGGGTGCGTTTTGGGGCTCCTTCCCGTCCCCTCATCTGGGTCCCTACTGGACCTGGTTGAGATGCTGTCCAAGGAGATCCAATGGACACAAGGCAAGATGCCAGGCCCTGGGCTTGGGCCGGGACAGCAGAACAGGATCTTCCATCTGTTGAGGGCAACTGGGACAGCTGCGAGGCTCCGCCCCTCACAGAGCCTCTTGGAGTCCTGGCAGCCCCAGGGGCTCTGACTTGCTTATCCTGCTCCCCGGAAGGTCAGGGCTGGAAAGAAGAGGAGGACTGAACCCTTTGCTGTTTCATGTCACTAACTAGGAGGACGTGTGCTGGGGGTGGAGGAGAGCAGAGGCGACTGAGTTGCACCTTGTCCTCCACTATCATGGGTCCCCGGAAGTCTGGACCACTCCTTGCTGGCCATGCTGGATGACTTCGAAAATTTGCACTGGGAAGGTGGGAGAGGAGAAGGCAGCATGGGGCTGGTATGGTTCTCAGGGGAGCGCAATGATTTGAAGCCTGTAGTCCGGCCCGGTGTTGGGCAGACCATCCTGCTCTGTGTGACCCAGAGGCTCACAGCCCCTATTCCTGGCAGTGAAGGAGTCTGTCTGAGCCCTCAGGGTCTTGTGGCCCTTACTGGCTCCCTGCAGTCAGCGGGCGATGTGGGACATTGCAGCCCTCCAGCCGCCACTCCTGTCCAGGCTCTGATAAGCTCATCTCTGTGTCTAGGCAGGGCAGGGCGGAGTCAGGGAGGGGCGTGCCGGGGAGGCCTCCCTGGACACCCTCAGCATGAAGGAGAGCCCAACCAGAGGGAGGGGCCTTGCCCAGAGACTGGAGCGCTTGTGTACCCCCAGGGGGGCAAGGCTGAGGCAGGACAGGCCTGGACCCAAAAAAGTGGTGGGTATACACTGCTGGGCGCTGCTTTGGGGTGTTGGTCCTTTTTTGGGGGGAGGGTGTTGGTCCTGGTCCCCCGAGAATGTACATGAATGTGTGATTTGGTCTTGGACACAGGCATCTGGTTGCCTGGTCTTCTGCCACCTGCCATGTGACCTGGAGCTCACACTTGGCCTTTCTGAGCCAGCCTTTCCGCGTTAAAGCAGCACAGGGTCTGCTGCGGGATTAGGGGGAGCAAGGCATGGCCATATAGGGCCTCTGTGACCATTTCTGTATTTGTGGCTTTGCTCTTTTTTGAACCAAACTTGACACTTCTGAAGCCCTCACCCTCCAGGAAGCCCGCCAGCTTGTTCTGTGCACATTGCTCTTCCTTCCTTAACAAGTCTGCTCCTGTCTAAGCCTCTGTGCCACTGTCCTATAGACCACTGGCCTCTGGGGTGCAGAGGAGCCCTCAGTTCTTAGGTTGGTCCAGGGTCTCATGAGGGCATAAGGGGGTGGCATGGAGCCCAGATGGGGTGGGCAAAGCAGAAGTCATGCAGGAGTGAGTCCCTGTGTCCCCAGTGAGGGAGCCCTATATTTTAACCAAGGAGAGGTGAACTGAGCCTCTTTGCTGAGCCCAGCTGGCCATCAGTCTCTCTGGCACCTGTCCACCCTGCTGCCGTGACATGAAACTAACTTGTGGGAATGAGTGACACCAATGGGCTGGGACAAACATGAGTGGTCTAAAAATCCTCGCTGGCCTCTACCTGGGTCTGATGGGGCATGGATTCTCCTGGACTGGCAAGGGACACAGTGACCTGCCAGGACCTCTGCCCTGGGGTCCAGCCAGGCCACCTCCTTTGGTGTCAGCATGGGGCCCCTTCCTGATTCCCACCTGCCTTGGGCTGGGTCTCCCTTCTTTCCCCAAGACACTCTCATGTTCCAGCTGCAGCAGCCACAGGGACCCAACAAAGGAGCTAACGGCTTCGATCTGTGACAGGAAACTGCTGTCAATAGCATCAGTTGGCAAACATGGCTTCTGTTACCACAAAAGGGGGTTTGTGTTTAAGGAAGTGAAAAATAGAATTTTTCATCGCCTTTTCCCTAACAATCTGGGCTGAACTCTGCCCCTGGATTTGGTGCTCTTTTGTTTAAAAAATCAGGGAGCAATTGAGAGAGCCCACTGGTCTTCCTGTACATTTTGTCCCTCGTGAACATGAGGGAGAGTATCATTAGGCAAGGATGCAGATAAGAACTAAAAATGCTACATGGCGTTTGCACCGCTCCTCCAAGAAGTGACCTCCCTTCTCTTCTTCCGAAACTTTCTTTCCAAGGCTGCTGGGGTCAAACTCCCGGGTTACAAACTCAGGGCTTCGCTGCTGCGTGCTCAGCACCTGAGGTGCTCTGCGGGGAGCCGCATGGGGTCAGCGCATCTCTGCTCCTGAAGCCCAGGCTCTGAGCTTCTCCAGCTTTTCTGTGACTTTAAACCTTGCCAAGGCCAAGGGAAATTGCTTCCTTAAACCTTCTTTTGTAAATGAAAGAAGTGGAAGGCTTAATAAATAAGTAGGAGCATTGCTGATGGAAGGAGCCAGGACAGTGAAGGACGGTCACCCCAGTCCAAGTTCCAAACCTCAGCTATCGAGAGCTTTTCATTTCCAGCGGGGGCATATTTTGCATTTGATAATCTAGGATTAACAGTTTTAAAGATTTAAAATCAGAGAACTAGTTTTCCTCTGGCTTACTTTAATTCCAGCTTGGAGTCCTCATGTCGCGGCCTTTGGGGCCAGGGGAACATAATCTCCCAGCCTGCACAAGGCTCCGGCCCCCTTGCTCACGGTGGCATTCTAGTGAAGGGTTGCAGCTTTGGAGACTGCTTCCTTGGGCAACTTTCAGCCCACGGTCCCAGAAGGGGACTGCATTTTCCTGTCATCTGTTGGAGCCTCCCAGGAACGGACATGCAAGGGTCAAGTCCAGGTCAGGAGTGGACATTGTTACAGAAGAGATCAATAGGCTGCCCTCAAAGCCCACTGGTGCTGGCCGAATGTCCAAGGAGGCTGTCACTGAGCCTGGACAAACACTTCATGGCCACAAGATTTATGAGCAGCCCCATGACCTCCCAGACAGTGACCTGGGTGGGGCATGGGGGGCAGTTATTGCTTTTGCTGGCTGAATGTGTCAGGCCTGTAGTCACAGTGCCGGCTGGAAGGGACTTCAGAGGTCACATGCCGCAAGCCCTTTCCACCCATCCTTCCCCACCCTGCATCTTCCTGGTCATAAACCATGCACACTTGACACACTAAAGCGACCCCATTCATGCAGAATGTAGAATTTTCCTGCATCCAATCTAACACTTTCAGAGGCCTTGAGTTGCAGCAAAACCAGGCAGGAAATCCTGGTACAGGGATTGGAAGAATCCATGTGCAGGGCTGCAGCTACCCTGAGTCCACACTGGTGCTCGTACAGCCTGGAGCTTCACAGCACCAGGAGCATGGGATTCCTGCTCCCCAATGGGCTGTGGAGGGGTCAGGGCCTTCCCCAAGAAGACCTGGGAAAATGCCCCATAAAGTTTGCTCGATGGCATGGCCCAGCAAGGAGGTTACCCAAGCTCCTGGTTCATCAGCTGCTTGGCACCCTGTGCAGGATCAGAAATCGATGAGGGTAGCAATCACAAAAACTCAGCACCTCAACTGTGTGTTTAGTGGGTGTGCCCTTCCAGCAGCTTGTGTTCACGTACCTGCAAAGCAAGCATTGACTGCCAGCTCAGATGTCCTCTCATGCATGTGGAGCTCTCTGCTGGGTGTTCTGAGACCCTCTTGTGGGGCGTGAGAGGGAGGGAGGGAGTGGGGGAGGGAGGGAGAGAGGGAGTGCTGGAGGAGCCAAGCTGGCCAGTAGGGCTGTGCCCCAAAGGGTCTGGGGCCTGGGGTTCCCACATTGTGGGGCTGCTGGGCCCAGTCTGCATCCTGCGTGTGGCATAGACCAAGGGATTTGTCTTTGCATGGAGTTGCTCTCCAGAGAAGGGTGGCAATGTGCAGCACAGAGGTGAGGCTGGGACCTTTGGGGGTGTCAGTCCTCTCACTGTCCTCGAAGTGGTCTGCTGCTACCTCTGTTGCACAGATGGGGGCTTTCAGGTTGCCATCCGGCTGGGAGTTGGGCCCTCACTCCAAGTGGGGGCTTGGCCACTCTGGGGGTGGTAGTGTTTCTTCTGGGCTGGGGGCGAGGCCCAGCGTGGGGTGGGGGCCTGCAGCCTTGTGGCACTGATGCTGCTGGACTGCCACCTTCCCACCTAGATTTGCACACAGGGCTCTGTTGGATGCTGGAACTCCGGGTTCCATGCTGGGGATGCACAGCCCAGGAGCCATCCTTGCACTCTGCACTCACAAGGCCCTAATTGCGAGCCAGGCCAGGGAACCCTGGGAGCCTCTGCAGGCTCTGGGACCCACAGGGCCCACCCCTGACCACACCTTGGTGCTGGGTCTCCAGGGCTGGCACGGGCCAGCTTGTAGGGAGAGAGGAGCCCAGGGCACTGTGGGCCAGGCAGCCAGGTACAAGCTCTGTCAGAAAGAGTCACAGCAAAAGACTCGGGAACATGAAGAAAAGGGGCAGAGGATCTAAACCCTGCCTGAGTGCTCAGAGCATGAGGCCTGCTGGCAGCTGGGCTGCCCCTTGTCCAGCTCCTGGAGATGTGAGTCTCATGCAGGGCTTCTTAGGGCTCAGGCGGTGGGATGCTGGGTGAGTGAGTGGTTGCATCTATGAGCCCAGTTCTCCCACCATGGAGATGCTCCCCTCAGGCCAGCATGTGCTGGGCATAAAAGCAGGGACAGGTGAAGGGGTTGGGGTTAGAGCAGTGGCATCTTTGTGCCCCCAAGAGGCCTTGTTATTACCAACAGACTCTTGCAGGGAGTGAGGAATGCTGTGCCTCCACAGGCGCCAGTCAGCTGGAAGGATGGAAGGATGGGGGGAGGGGGGAACAGTGGCTCATTAGCAGTGCGGAATGAAGCTAGGGGCTCTGCAGAGCTGGAGGGAGTTTGCAGCACAAGTTAAACACCCCCTGGAATCTTGTTTACACTGATAATTCTCCGAACTAAAGGGGTTTGCCAAGGACTTTAGGAATTCTGTTTGAAATCCGTGGCAGTAATAATTCAAGACCTCACACTCCTTAAAGAGGAAGCTGCAAGATATGCACCTCCGTAGGCTTCTACCCAGCACACTGATGCCCAGTCCTCAGTGACCAGGGGTCCCGGTGGGGCCTCAGGCTTGCCACTCCATTCCAGGGCAATCCTTTGGGTTGGAGCATTCGGTCCTGAGTGTTACTGGGCAGCTGTAGCTCTTCCCGATGAGTCTCTGCCAGTGCACCTGAGCTGCTTTCTAAATCCCTCCTGGGTGGCCCAGGGCAGGGAGCAGAGCAGCTGTTCAACTCCCCTTGCATGCTTGGGGCACAGTGGGTTTAGGGATAGAGGAAGCTGCATGTGTGTTACACAAATTCAGATTAAAAAAAATGCACACGTCCCAGTCCTACGTTCCAGCCTTTCTGCAAAAGGCCTTGCCTGGGAAGAAGCCATCTCCTGCAACGCTGCTATGGCAGAGCATAGCTGTCACTTTGTGGCTGAACTGTGCACAGAGGTAAGCTGTACCCCCAGCTCCCAGGGTGCCCTGGCCTCACCCTGCCTCCTGCCCTGTCCTGTGTCTCCCTTGAGCAACACACACCTACTTCTGGTCCCAGCTCAGTGGCAGAAAACCCATCGGAAGCCTGAGATAGCCCATTGGAAGCAGGAGAACTAAGGTACACATAGGGCCCCCAGAAGAGGAGAGGGAGCACACTGAGGTGGGGGTATGGGTGCCCCCCGAGGGCTCCATATGCAGCCCAAATTGTAAGTCCTATGGACACGGGACCTTAGAGCAGCCGCTGCTTCGGGACAGAGGCTAGGTGGCAGTGGCTGACACATTCACTGGGCCAGGATGACTGCTTTCACGCAGCACTGCTGGTGAGGTGGGCTGCCAGGGCCCCTGGGGCCCACTGGCCTACAGAAAAACCACTTCTCTGCCTGGTTTTGCATCTTCCCTTGGCGGATTCATCAGCTCTGAGCTCTACCCTGCAGCCGTGCAGAAGGCATCACAGCTGAATGTTTATTCTTTCCTCGCCTCCACTGGCCAAAAGCTCGATCTTTGTCACATGGGAGTCACTGCACTCCCTTCTTCTGGGCTGCCTGTGCCAATGTGCATGGGCATGGAGGGCTCCAATGCCCTGCTGCAGGGAGAGCCTATGTCCTGAGCCTGGGCCATTTCTTCTCCCCTAGCAATGCTGCACTTCCACCTGGATCATATCCTCAGTAGAGATTGTGGCTTTTTCTCCTTGAGGTTTGGGATGTTTGTGTTTTTAAAAATATCATTTCTGTTGTACACTGCCAGAGCAGCTTGCCTGGCAGGTGGAGTGGGACCGCGGATTAGCCAGCTGTCAGTGCAGTGCCACTAGACTTTCAGGGCATGAAGACCCTGAGTGCATTTAATTGGCCCCTTCTAGACTCTGTTGTGAGGGCAGCATCCTGTGCCAGGCAGGGCGACACCAGGATCTGTCGGTGCCCACAACCCTAGACAGGCCTGGGTGGGGGAGGAGGCTGCAGCTCACTGACAGTTTGAGATTTGAGAGGTGATGTATGTAGGCTGTGTCTGGGTCCTGGGAGGTTCTGGGGCCCCACTCCGTTCTGCCTGATGGCCAAATGCTGCAGAACCTGGGAATGCAGCCACCCCTTCCTGGCTGTAGAGAATTATATCCAAAATTAGATGCATTTTTTTTTACCCTCTGTGGTCATCACTGGCTTGTTAAGGTGTGGGGTGGGGGCAGACGGTGAACTGGGATGGGGTAGGGTAGGGAGGAAGAGGGGGACACAGAGACTTGCCTGAACTTTCTGGGGGTCTCCTGTGGGGCTTTGTTTGCTACAATTTTTGACAAACACGCCTTGCTCTTTGTCATAAGTGGGAAGTCAAAATTTGGGCATGGGCCTGGTAAACCTGTTCAGGACTATGCCCTGGACAGTGTTGGATAAAAAGAGTGGCCATGACCTGTAGGAAGAAGCTGTCAAGGGGGCATCGGATGGTAGCCATAGCACGCTCTGTTCTCCTGAGTCCCCTCACAGCACACTGGGCCCAATCCCTCCGCCATCCATAAGCCCACACCAACAGTGGGTCCTTCTCTGGGGCTGCAAGTAGGACTGTAGCAGGGGCAGCCTTGATCCCAGTGTGTCTCTGCCTTTGCTGAGAGAGCTGGGGGCTCACTCTTGGTTAGGCTGGAGCATGCATATCCCTGTGCCCGGCACATCCCAACGCACTAGTGGTGAGTGCTTGATGCTGGCTGCCACCAAGGTCTGTGGGTTGTTGTAACAATAAATAACCCTCCAATGAGCTCTCAAAGCACTTCCCAGGACAGTTCCTTCCCCTGACCAAATTCTCTGCCAGCTCCTGCCCAGCCAGAAAGAGGTTTGCACTCCTTCTCTGGTCCTCAGGCTCTGCCTGAAGCCTGCACCTGCTGTGCCTCACCTTGCTCTTCCTCCTGGACATCTGTCTTATCTTGGGTGCTTGTGGCTTATAATACTTGCAAGCAAAGATTTTGCTCTCCTTGAATGGAAACCACCACCTGGGTGGAAAATGCCTGCTTCTCAGCAAACCTCCTTGTGATGCAAAACCCCCATCCCCAGCCCTGGTGTCCTTGGCCTCCCACACTTGCTGTCCCAGGAATAGACAGATCTTGAGCTGGATCCCAGCCACAGCCCTGCAAACTTGGGTTCTCTTTCCTCCTTCCAAGTGCAGACACTAATGAGTCCTGGTGTCACATACACACAGCTATAATTACACTTAATCATCTGGCATCCTGGGACTTTGATCTTTAACAAAGTGTCACTTGTTTGCAGGTTTTCCTGAATAGGGAATTGGTTTTAGTTATGTAAATGGTGCAGATAACAGGTAAGCTTGTCTTCCCGGCGTGATCTGCAATTTGCCACAGCACTTAATACCATGGATTAATTAGGATGAATCCTACCCATCCTGCACCAATCAGGGTTAGCTGAGTGAGCATGACTTCTGGAAACACATCTGAAGAGTCTCAGAAGGAAGAAGTGCTGCCCCAGAGGTGGAAACACGTCTTACTCGCTGTCATCATCATGAGACACAACATCTAACGCCTACAATGCAAAAGGAAAGGGGTTCATCTTTAGCTCCCACCTTTTAGTCTGTAGTTGGTGGGTTCCAAGTTGATATAAGCATGGTGGAAGGACCTGGACAGAGGGGAGATGCTCCCCCACGGAGGACAGGAAGGGAGGAGGGAAGGGAAGACAGAGAGGGAGACACACCTCCCAGGCCATGCCCCATCACCCGTCCGCTCCACCCACCTCCTCCTTGCAGCAGGTCAACTATAATGCAGTTATAATCCAGTCACCTTCCCAAATCCCCACCTAAGCAAGCATGAGACTTCTGGGAGCATCTCTCTATGTACAAGCATTCGTATTCTTTCCTGGCCCCCAAAAGACTCATGTGCAAAATGCATTTAGTCTGACTCCAAGAGTTGCTGAAGTTTTAATAGTTCCAGCATTACTGAAAAGTCAAAGTCCAAAGTCTCCTTTGAGACCTAAAGCAAACCGTTAGCTATGAGCCCTTGTAATATCAAAAAGAAGTTAAACGCTGCCAACACACAGTGGCCTGGAACAATCTAAAAGGGAGGAACCAGGGATAGAAACCAATGGGACCAAGGCAAGATCAAAACCCAACAAGGAAGGCACTAAATGCTGGAGCTCTTAATGCCATCACTTGGGAGACTGAGGCAGTCCCAGACTCAAGGCAAACTGTGGGGAGATATAAACTCTGAAAGGCTTGGGTGACCCTGGATGCTGGGTCTTATAGGCCCCAGAGACTCCAGGCCCCAGAGACTCCAGGCCCCAGCATGGATAGCCAGGGTACTAGCCAACTGAGACAAAAGGTGGGGAGCGTGATCAGGCCTTTTCCTGCTCCCTCAGCTGGTTGGCTCCTACACCGGGGCAGGCAGAGAGTTGGGAGAGCAGAGTGGTGAAGCCTAGGGATGACCAAATTATGCTACTCCCTGGCCTGGCCCTTCAGGCCTTCCTCTGATACTTGAGTGGGTGCCACCCTGATCTTGCAACACTTGCATTCTGTGTGGCTGTAAAACCAGGACCACGTGGGCAGAGCCAAGGTCTGCCAACAGCTTGAGTCATAACCAGACTCCCTTGCATCATGGTTGCAGAGATCTCGAAGTGCCTTGATGGCTGAGGACTATGAACACATTCCCTATGTAGCTTTTCCAGAGCATGGCAGTTGGGGCTCTCTTCAAAGCAATCTTTCACTTTTGCAATTTTGAATGTTTGAAGAGTGGATCATGACTGGTTCCCACTCTTGGAAACAACCAAGATGTCCATCACATGAGGAATGGTTGAAAAAGATGTGGTATTTCTATATAATGGAGTATTACTCAGCTATTAAGAATGATAAGTTTGAAGCATTTATACTGAAGTGGATGCCACTTGAACATATACTCATAAGTGAAATAAACCAGACACACATGTGTAAATATTGTATAGTCTCCCTAGTAT
>PVKA01010583.1:0-21672 GCA_004027165.1 Ctenomys sociabilis
TTTTTTGTCTTTTTGAGACAGGGTCTCGCTATGCAGTTCAGGCTGGCTTTAAGCTCACTTTGTAGCTCAGGCTGGTCTCAAACTCACAACAATCCTCCTGCCTCAGCCTCCCGAGTGCTGGGATTACAGGCATGCGCCACCACGCCCGGCTCAAATATATATAATTTTGATAATTCAGTTATAACCGAATAAAACTGGGGGATGGAGATGGGCTAAATAAGCAAACTTATTTTAAGCTAATATTGAAGGCATCTTGGCAAGGGGATGTGAGTTAGGCTTTGGAGGCTGGAAAGGAGAGAAAGGTTTGAGGAAGGATAGTAGGAATGGTGTGAATGGAAATCAAGGGGGCTGTCTGGAATTTGAGATGAGAGATTGAGAAGCATAATTCAGAGGAAGGCAGTCAGAGGTGCTTGGTGCTGGCCTCCCACCTCTCGCTGCTGATCCTGGGCCAGTGGCTTCCACCTCCTTGGGCCTCATTCACTACCTACTGCTAGCCGGGGAGACTGGATAAGATGGTGTATATGATGAACACACAGCAGGGACAAGACTCATCTGTCCACAGAAGAAGGCTGCAACTGGAAAGTCACACTTGGAAGGTGCAAAGAGGGGATGCCGGGAGCTCGGATCCAATTTGGACAGATCTGAGCTATAGGCGAAGCATCGTTCTGCGATGCATGGCAGCTCCCAGAGAGCAGGAGAGCCTGGAGATGCGAGTCCAGAAAACATGTTTGCGTGCGCATGAGGGTGTGAGGGGCTTGCCCTGGCACTGACCAGAGGAGTGGAAAGGAGGGCCAATGGAGCTGGATTAGGGGACTCGAACTCTAGGAGTCACTGTGGTCCTGGAACAGGAAAGGTGAGTGAGGAGTATAGCTGAGCCACGTGGGACTGCTGCTGACTTCTTAGTTTTTAAATGTGGAAGGTTACACAAAATGTGAGCATGAGGGGAAGCTAAGTAAAGGTAAAGCGTGCACGGGAAGGCTGTGCTATTTTGGGAAATTCTCTGTTAATCTAAAATTCTTTCACAAGTCATAGATAAAACTCCACAGGGATTTTGGGGGTGACTCATTGCATCCCGGAGGAAAGGTGAAGTCAAGGAAAGCCCCAGCGCAGAGCTAAGGTGATGAGTTGACTTACAAGGCAATACAGCAGATATTGGGGTCAGACCTGGACCGTGAGCACTGCCTTGTACCTGGACCCAGCCAAGTGACTAATTCTGGTGGATCTGGCCTCCTAGGACATGGAGAGGATAACTGTTGTCTCGGATTGCCAGACTCATGCTCTTCATGACGAGCCATCTGCCGATCCTACCTAGCAGAGGACCCCACCCCCACCCTCTCTGCTTGCTACTGCACCACTGCCCAGCAAAAGGGGCAGCAAATAGCATTTCCAAATAACTTTGTCTTCAGGGAAAGATGCTTCTACTTGGAGTCTTATAATAAACTAACGTGTCAAAGGAATGAAATGTATCTGTATCTTTGGCTTTCAATAATCCAAATGAAGACTAACCACATGACTAGCAAATGGCAGAGCTGTGGTCTAGGCTCCCTGATGCCTTGCTGCATGATGCTCCCATAGTACCATGGGGCCTTAGACACCAGACACTGCAGGGCCTGGGCAGTACACACACACACACACACACACACACACACACACACACACACACTACCAAAGAGCTTCTGCCCTGCCATGAACTAATCGACACCAGGGGTTAGAGATCTTTTAGAAAGCTGTCTTATCTGTCTGACCAGAGGGAATCAAATATTTCCCATATGTGATAACTTGAACCCTACTTCTGAATATCAAAGCACCATACACTACACATAGGTAGGGTGTGTTTTAGCAGTGTATGTGTATGGATGCTATACAAATATATACATACATCATCCAGTGAATAGATGTATAGACTACCTATAACTTATATAATGAATGATGGCTGATTAGTAAGTTAAACAAATTCTTCAAGAGACAGGAAGAAAGGGCTGGGAGATAGCTTAGTGGTCTAAGCATCTGCCTGGCAAGCACAAGAACCTGGGTTCGATCCCCAATACTGCATGCTGTGCTGGCCCTGGAACCCCAGCCATGCTGTGCTGGCCATCAAAACCAGGTGTGGTGGCACATGCCTATAATCCCAGCACTGGAGAGGCTGAGGCAGGAGGATCACTATGAATCCAAGCTGCGTAGAAAGACCTTATATCAAATAAATAAATAAATAATTTTTTAAAAAGGTAGGGAGAAGGAGAAGTGGGGGGAGAACCTTGAACACTGACTATATGATAAGCACATGTTGATTTTACTAAATGATATGGTATTCTGGTCTTTAAAATAGTCTCTGAATAAATAAAATATGTCTGGTACTAAGTTACGAAATCAAATTGTTTTCATGGGAATGAAATTAAGAGAGGAACAAGGGAAAGAGGTTAAATTCTAGTCCTGGTTTGCAGCCTGTAGCAGACCCCTAGCCTTCAAATGTATCCGTCAATCACAGTTCTGTGCTGGAACTTGAGAAAGCTGGGCAGCAGTGGCCCCAGAAGATCCTTTTCCCAGACTGTGGGTGGGACGGGTCAGGTGGAGGAGCCAGAAGAGACCGTCTCTAGGCCTCTTTAACTGTGAGCTCCTGGGATCCTCTTATGGAGCTTAGTTGTGAGGCTCAAATAAAATTACAAATCATTCCTCAACTCTGAGATATTTAGGTGTGTGTAACAGGGTGCAGGAGCAGGCTTGTACCAACTTGTGGGAGACAACTGTTAATTTTTAAAAAATATTTTTATGAGTATATGTTTGTGGCACACAAGAAATACATGCATCTTGGAGAATCGGCACATCGATGTCCCTATCTTGACCACTGCTGATCCTGCAGCTCCCCCCTGTCTTCTCTCTCCCGAAGATCCCTCCCATTCTTCAACTCCAAACTGTCTACCTCCCTATTTCCTGAAGCCTCTCGCTTACTTTGCTCTTGAGTTCATTTATACTTTGGGTTTTTCATATCAGAGAAACAATGTGATGTTTAATTTTGTGTGTCTAATTCATTTCACTTGATATTATAGTCTGAAGAATCATCCATTTTCCTTGAAATGATTCAAATTTATCTTTCTTTATGTCTCAGTACTATTCCACTGTGTACATAGTCACATTTTCTTTATCCGTTTATGTTAATGAGCTTCTAGACTGTTTCCATAATTTATTCATTGTTAATTGCAGTGTTGTAAACATGACTATGCATGAATATAAATTTTACAATCCACAAATTTTATAATCCAGCTGTCAAATACAGCAATCAAAGGATTTTTACTATTCTGTGTGATGTTATGATGGTGAATACACTTGTCCACAGGATGTGTCGGATCTGTAAAGCCAAGCATCTACCGTGATGTAAATGGTGCACTTTCAGTGACAATGACATGTCAGTGTAGGCTCCGCAATTGTACCAAATATGCCACTCAGACAGGGAATGCTAACAAGGCACACAGAGACGGCCTGTGTGAAAGCAGGCAGCAATGAAAACCGTACCATGTCTCAGTTTCACTCTGCTTATAAAATCGCTTTAAAATTTTTTAAAAATAATTTAAATAAATGAACACATTTAGTTAATAATTTCAAATGTACTTTTAAAAACTATGCTAAATAAAAGGGAATATCTACAGCAGTAACAAATAATATTACTTTTCTGTGTAAAACTAACACATTCAGAAATACACTTTGATTTCCTTTTCATAAAAATAGCATTCCTTACCATGAGCGGGTCCAAGGTTCTGTCCTTGTAACTTCATCTGCTACCCCTCACTTTTCTAGAATATAAAACTCATAAGGAAAGGAAGTGTTTTTTTCCCTTTTTTTTTTTTTTTAAGTTTTGTATCACAGGTGCATAGATACACACGCAGTACACAACAGAAATGCAATTGAGTTCTCATCATCCGTATTTTCTTACGTCTTCTTTGGAGGCTGATTACATTTCCCAGCTCTGACTCCAATACCACATCCCATTCCACCTCCCTTTCTAACTAGGGGGTTGACTGGACTTCCCTCCCACCAGAATAAAACCGGGTCCAACACACAGGCGACACTACGCGACCTGGAAAGTGTACAACTTCTCTCTGATTTTCTTGCGATGTTCTCTTGGAACCCAGTCGCCATGCTGCCAGGAAAAGGAAGAAGCAGGGAGAAGGCCCACGTGGGGAGGAAGCGGGGCAATGGCACACTGCAGCTGCCTGCATGAGCGAGGGAGGCGCTGCACAGTGTTCCGGCCCTCGGCTGCCACCCAGTTCATTTCTAGGGAGACGGAGAGGAATCCCCCTCTACACCCCGCACCACAAATTCCTACCTAAACTGCAGACCTGGAAACAAAAACCTTTGTCAGCAAGATTTGAGAAAGTCGGCTACATTCTACTCTCACTCCCTTCCCACACTCAGGCCTCATCTTCCGGTTTCGGTTTCTGTGCTTAAGACTTTTCTCTGCTCCTGCTCACTTGCTCTGTCTTCATTCTGTGCAAGTCTCTGGTCATGAGACACTTTCGTTTTCAGAGACTGTTTAGCTGTATGTTATCAAAACTAGCTTATTAACCACAGTTACAAGAACAAAATATGGTTCTCCGTGCCACATACAAAGAAATCCAAGACAGTCAGAAATGGACATCTGTTCAACATTTCAAAGATGCCACAGTGCAATCTCTTTTCTCATTTTAATTGTTTTAATCTCATTTTCTATAAGGAAGCCAGGAAAGGATGAAAGTTCCCATGTCAATAGAAGCAGCCACCATTAAATAAATAAATTATTATTCTAAAATTCCATACAATGAACTCCATTTTCATTATATTACTATAGATTTGTCATGAGGTCACACTTAACTATAATAAAAGACTATATTTTTAAAAACAGCATTTTTAAATGTATTTAGTACAGGGTCTATAGGGTCTCACTAAACAGATCAGACTCACAGTGATCCTTCCTATTTTTCAGACTCCCAAGTGCTGGGATGACAGGTGTGCGCAAACATGCCCAGTCTCGATCAAAGTCTCAGTGCATCCCATGGGAGGGGCTGGCATGGCAGACCAGGAGGGAACCCTGGCCCCTATGTCTGCCTAAGCAGGCACTTCAATCTGGACAGCCCTTAAAAAATGTATTAATTATTAAAATTTTTATATTGATTGTATGTTTAAAAGATAGCATTTTGGATATCCTAAATTGAATAAGGCACAATATCAAAATTTTTTAATTTAAATTATGTAACTATGCAAGGAAATTATATTCAAAACAAAGTTGTTAAATATGCAAAACTCATCCCATTCCAATTGGTCCATTGTATTTGACAATCATCTGTGCTGTGGCATCCCACGTGGAGGAAGCTCTGCTCACGGTTCACAAGCAGCAGGCCCCAATGGAGGCCTAAAATGGACCTTGGGAGAAGGTGGTCCACACACCACACACACCACAGAAACCACCAGGCACTCCAAAGCCAGGGACTTTTCTTCCAGAGAAATAGGCTACTAAAGGTTTACCGCAACCCAGAGGACATAAGCAAGCCCCACAGGCAAGAGAGAATGGGAAACTGCATTGGGTGGGAAGGAAACTTGCGGGGGAGAAGTGAGCAGAGAGAAGTGAGGAGGGAGGGAGCCCAAGGAGGCCAAAGGAGGAGGGGAAAGACAAGGAGGAAGGCAAAGAGCAAAGGGGAATTCTTTTATTTACTGAGTTAGCCTGAGGGAAACAATGGTTCCCTATAAGTATAAGCAAATTCTTTCAGATAACGCCTATTCCAACTCCGTGCCTGGGCCTCTGTGAGTGAACTGCTCGTGTGCCCACTTTCTGCAGCAGATGATGCCAACAGAGCCCAGCATGTCCTGAGTGACAGGGCATCTGTGCTCCAGCGTCCCACTGCACAGCACTGCAGTGACTCCCTCCAGCTACTGCCATACATGGAGCTCTCTTTGCCTTACATAAATGGCTCCAGTCTTCTGAGCTTTTTATAGATCCTGTCACTTCCCTTGCTGTCAGCTGTCCTGTCTAGATGTGTTCCCAGAGCTTACATCCAGCAGTCTAGCATGCTGCTTCCAAGTCACAGGGCTAAGAAGGCAGAAAAGCAAACTTGTTAGAACTGCATCTAAAAGAGCAGTAAACATACCCTCCATGCCTGCCTAAGGCTCTGGACAACAAACAAAGACTAGGACAACTCTAGGATCTCTCTGGGTCCTCAAGGTTACTCCTGCTTTCTTTTATGTTCTCTGCAATGTTCTAAATGATCAATGTTACAAAATTAGTGGTTTCTGGAGAAGTAAGCATTTACTAACTATAAAAAATATTCTGTGGAAACTAAACAAGAAAGAAAGTAGGAATTACATTAACTAAAAAAGAAAGAAAATCAATGTCCTGTCATGTAAGTCATAGTCAACAGCACCTCAGTTCTTTTCCCTGAGAAAGCTATTTCCTTTCCCCAAGGATGACCCAGCTCTGTGGCTGCCTGTCCCAGTGTCCACAAGAGGCTTTGCAGCAGCTGCAGCTGTGAAGCGGCAACAGGCAGAGGTGGGGGAGAAAGCAACCTTCCAGGGAGGGCATCTTCCTCTCCCCCCCCCCATTCATATATCTGAAAGGAAGATGAAGCAGAGAAGTCCTGGAACATGAACCCGGGGCCTGGTATAACTTAGCAAGATGGCGGACACAGAGCAGCTAAGAGCAACAGCACTAACCATAAAAACTGCAGTTGTCTATGGCACCAAATTTTGAAAACGAGAATAATATTTAACTCCTCACTAAATTTACTGTATAAAACATGGTGCTTTAAAAAAAAAAAAAACTCTCTTGGGCCAGTAAGGTAGCTCAGAGGTCTAAAGCACCTGCTCAGACAAGCTTAGGGAGGCACAGGGGACCTCGTCTCGATCCCAGGCACATGCTGCGCCAGCCCTGCCCTCAAAGTGGGCTGAGCCAGACCCCCTCAAAAAAAAATCTCTTTATCTTTAAAGATCTAATAGCAAAATAAAAATCCAGTTCTTAGCCTGCTGCTTATTTACCCAGGTTGTCACACAAAAAGTTTAAATAACTGTAACAGACAAAGCTATCTCAAAAATAAAATTCCCAAAATTACTCTCCCTGTGTCAAGTGTTTCAACTTGGAAAGAAAGAAACAACAAATGCTCTGAAATTAGAAATAGAGTATCTGGAAGAAGTCTCATGATTTCAATTAAACTCTGTGCCTGGCTCACAGTAGGACCATAATAAATACCTATCAGATGGATGGTTGATCAGGTAGACCACAACACAGCAACTGGAAAATCTGAGGTCAACTCAACTCCCTAGGACTACGGCCAACAAGACTGCCTCTCAAAGAAATATAATTAACTAGTCACATGAAATCCTCTCTAAAATGAAAGTTGAATGTATTTTCTTTTGACTTAGTCCTTATGACAAAGGACTCATACTCTAACAAAACTTTAGACTTGTTATCAATCACTGATTTTATTGACCATTTACCGTATATGGGCCACTGGGCCATAGACGGGAAGTTAACTGAACAAGACAGAAAGGCCCTGCCCAGTATCAAAACCCATTCACTAGAACCTATCTAGACACACACACACACACACACACACACACACACACACAAGATCATCTATCTGAAGCAGTTCAGATTGCTAGAACAGAATATCACAGATAAAGCACAAACTTATTGTTAAGTAGCAGAAATATTCCCCATGGTTATGGAGGCTGGGAAGTCTAAGATTAAGGCGCTGACAGATCCCATGTCTGCTTAGGGCCCCACTCCCTGGTTCTTAGCTATGCCCCTCCTTGTACCCTCACATGACAGAAAGCAAAGAGGCAGAAACCTCTTTTATGGCTTCTAAGGACCCCAATCATGAATGTCGCACTTTTATGACCTCATCATTCCAAAGGTCCCACCTCCAAACACCATCACACTGGGAGTGAGACACTCGACATACAAATGTGGGAACACAATACTCGGTCCTCCCATTTCATATGTTTAATGACATCATATGCACCACAATATCCCTTGTGTGACTACCGTGCAATGGCAGCAGGGTCCCTTTATCAGTGCAAGGCACTGGATCAACTGGATAAGCAAGAGGAAACAACAGACTGCAATTCACGTACTGCACCATGCACGAAAGCATTTCATATGGGTTCAGACCTCCATAGAGGAGGCATGGTACGACAATAAGGCTTAGAAAAGACAACACTGGAGAGCCGGGCGTGGTGGCGCAGGCCTGTAATCCCAGCACTTGGGAGGCTGAGGCAGGAGGATTGTTGTGAGTTCAAGACCAGCCTGAGCTACAAAGTGAGCTTAAGGCCAGCCTGAACTGCATAGTTCAGACCCTGTCTCAAAAAGAAAAAAAAAAAAAAAAAAAAAAAAAAAAAAAAAAAAAAAAAAAAAAAAAAAAAAAAGAAAAGACAACACTGGAGAAAGTTTTCATGACCTTGGAGTAGACAAGGATTTCTTACACAAGACATAAAATGAATGTACCAACTCTAAAGGAAAAAAGTGATAAATTGGACAATATTAAGAACTTCCGTTCACCCAAAGGTATCACTGAAGAAATGAAAAAGTAACTCAGAAAGGCCAAGGGAATATATTTGACACAGACTTCTAGAAAAAGGCCTTATACCTGGGATGCAAGCTAAGAAGGCCTGGATATGCAGATAGATGAGCCAAACTTGAAGTAGTCTTTTTGTGAAATGAACAGTTCACTCAAAAGACCAATAAAATATGAGAAGGTAGCTAAACTTCTAAGATATAGGAGAATCCCCAAAGTACGTAGAGAGGCAGAGCTTTCACAGGAAGAGTGATCTAACTGTCCAATTTTCTTCTGTACTACAAATGGTGACACCAACCACACCAGAGATGTTCCCGAGGACATCCTAACTTCCAAAAATATCACCACTGTTTATTCTGAGAATGTAAAGAATCTAACATGAGCCAGTATCTTGGCTTTTTTATATTAATTATTTACTATTTAAGAATTTAATGCCTGCCTTCCTCAAAAGAGAGATGGCAAAAGCTCTACCTGAGCTTCTCTGCACACTGTAAAGCCCTGTGAGAGGTGAGGACTCATGCCCGGCTATGGTTCAAGTGTCCTACCAAAGCTCATCTTGAAATTTAACTGCTATCCTAATAGTGTTGTCAGGCCCTTGAGGAGGTGGTTGCTTCCCAGGGACTCTCTCTGCTTTCATGAATGAAACAAGGCCCCTACGCTGGAGTGAGTTAGTTATCATTAGAGGGGTTTCTGACAAGAACAGAACACATTGCCTCCTGCCCAATGTTTCTTGTCCTGAGTGTACTCAGGCCACCATGAGGTATGGAGGCCTCTGTCCAATGCCAGCACCAAGCTCTTGGAATACTGTCTCTAGAATGTTGAACGAAATAAACTTCTACCATTTGTGAATTACCCAGTCTTTGTTATTCTGGAATGGCAACAGAAAACAGATTTACAACACTTGTCCATGACTACAAAAAAAGAGTGGGATATGCATGCCTACCCCTCCTGAAGAGTAATTTTAGTGTTCTTCTCTAAGAAGTACAGGGCAAGGGAGACAGCTCAGTGGGATAAGGTCCTGACTGGCATGTACAAGGTCTCAGGTTTGATCCCCAGTACTGCAAGAAAAGAGAAAAAAAATACATATTTATTGGACAAAATAGGTAAAATAAGAATTATCTGTAGTGGCACCAAAACAGTACTATTTAGTTATTATATATAAAAAAGTCCTTCCGAACTTTTGGGGGCCTGCCCATTAGCTCAGTTGTTTCAGTGACTGCTTAAATAAACTCAGGATCAGGATGCTGCAGTTCAGTCCCCAGATCCTCAGGCCTTACCAGACCTGCCCTGAAGGAATCCTGAGCCAGCCAAAAAAAAAATCCTTCTATTTATTATATATTACTTCAGCATATTTTCTAGGCACACACAAAAGAATATTCTATGAAAAAATGTTTTTATTCAGAATGCAAGTTACATATTATCACTTAATTCAAATGTGACATAGTTCATATTGCAAGAAGCTAACTGTCTTGAAGCAGACCAATAGAAAGAATTTTCTTTGAGGTATTCATTAGATGTTTTATATCCTTAAAACTTGGTATGTAACCAAAATTTGCAAAAAAGGCAGAAACCCAAAAAAATTCAAAAGGTCTCATAGACCCCTATCCTCTTTTTAATCAAAGAACATACCTTTGATTTGAATATATGTGTTCACAAGAATTAGTTATGGCAAAAGGATGGTAAATTTTGCTAATGGTTTTTCTTGGGATTTTTTTAATATTATGAATCCTCAAAACAACCTTGACCATCAGAGGTCATTTAAAGGATGAAATTAAAGTCGTCCAAGGCTGGCAGCATTAGCGACTAGAGGAATAAAAGTGAACAGGAGGGAGAGGGGCTGCTTCATCCTTCCAGGAAATCTAACTTCTCCCCCTGGGGGAGAGAAGGGTTGATCTTATAAGGCAGTGTCCCTTATGGGGCATAAGGAATATAGACCGTAGTCAACAAGGATCTCTAAAACGAGGCAAGTTGTTTCTCCTCACCAGTACGAAGCCAAGACTAAGAACCTGTTGCTTGTGATTTTATAAAACGGGGCCAAAGAAAAAGATATAAGCTTAGCTTCCTAGAGAAGAGGGCTGCAGCTTGGTCCCACCGCTCCAGCACCGAACGCCGCCTGGTACCCCGGGAGCCCAGAGCCAGGAGGGCGGACGCCTTAGCTATGATGAGCCCCATTGCACTCAACGTTCTATGCATGGTCTGTATACCATTCCTCTCCTCCTCCATAGTTTATAGTAAGATGTCAGTAATAAACCAGCTCCTGGTTTTGTTCTTACCTAGACTGAGGAGTACCTCAGCTTCGGATGGTTCATGCATCACACAGAATACACCCCACCACCATCCTTCTCAAAGTTTCCCACGGGGATCTTCATATCCTTAAGGCAGGACCAGCAGCTAAATGCTCTTAGTCTCCAGCCAGATTTGCCAGTGGCCTGTTTACCCACAGGCAGGCTCTCCTCAGCTAACCACCTAACCATATAAACTGCTCCTAGCAAAAGTTACCAAACACTGAGCCACCTGGGGTTTGGTGAAGAAATGGAACATCTTAACCCAACAAAAGGCACTTGTCTACCAGAGGCAGTGTATGTTGGCGGGCTTTTTTTTTTTTTTTTTTTTTTGAGTTGTAATATTTGTAGGGTGTTTTCACTATAGCAAGCATAGTCATGTTTTAGCACTGAATCAATGACTCATTTTCTTTTGACTTGTTAGCTGCCACACCCTGCTGCAAACATGTGAAAAGCCAGCTGACTAATGAGAATTGTTGTGCAGAGTATTTCACTCCCAAAGACCAGGCAAAAAGCTATCCCTCAACACCTCATCTCCTTGGCTTGAAACAGATTAGTGTTAATGTTAGCAGAAATCCTTGCACTAGTGATATATAAAAAGAGAAAGATATCACATATTACCTGCCATCGAGGCTGAATACTTGAGCAAAAACATCCTTGATCAGAAGCAAAACAAAGGTTTCTTTTACCAGTGTTTAGAAAAATGATTACTTTGCTTCTATCACATCAAAGGTAATATCTGCTATTTTCAAATAGGAAGGATGAAATACACTTTGTTGCCCAGTGACTTGAAGTGAGCTTCTAGAGACCAGGGCTACAGCTTAGGCGAGGATGCAGGTTTAACATGCTTGTAACCCTGTTCTCAATCCCAAACACTACCAAGAAAGTACAGAGATCTTCTAACTTTTAACCTCGAAAGAAGTGGAGCAGGAGTCAATGTCATTGAAGGAGACAGACAAAATGCATTAAGTATCCATCACTAATTGCTCGTGCGGACGTGGCCATCAAAGAAATAAGAAGTGAGTGGCGTGGCCACTGTACTGTATGCTAAGAGCTAACGTATGTGAATTTTCTACAGAAACTTCTGAAATGGTTCACTTCTAACAATTAACAGAATTTTATGAATGAGTCAAGGTAAGAGAAAGCATGATGAAGATGTATCAAGTAGAGTAAACCAAAGAGTCAGGCCCCGTGGATGACTCAAACACGCAGGAACCCAGGACGAGGCAGGGTCTGGAAGGGGAAGCACTCAGTCTCCAACAGCCACGCCTTCTCTTTTCTCTCCCTCCTCTCATAGGTAGCTTAAACGGGGGCGTGTTCCAAAGCCCCTGGGAACTTCTATTACCACATTTTAAGAATGGAAGGGCCTCACACAATTTTTGTGAGGGTTGAATGAGATTGTCTGACAGTGGTTCCTCATTCTCTCATGCAAAACAAATATTACACTTTCTACTCTCTACTTTCTGCCTAAACTGCCCGTGAAAATTTCTTTTTTTCTACCCTATCATCTTAGTTCTAAAACTATGAAGTAACATACCAACCAGGAATAAATTCCCAGCGAAAATTAATCTGCTTAATATGGATTTATTCATGCTCTTATTTGGGTTAATTTGTACATTTCACCTTTTAAAATTTTATTCCTGAAAGCCACCATGATTTTCTTTTTTCAGTGCTAATTTTATAGCTCAACTCAAACTTCCCTCAAGTTAAAATAAATGCCGCCATTAGTTAATCAGGAGCTGCGTGATAAAGGACAAATAATAAAGAAAGCCTCCTCAAACAGCCAATAGTATAAGTTATATGCCTGAAACTTTAAAATCAAACATTACTGTTCTTCACAAAGGTTAACCCAAAAGAATGCAAAAGTAAAGAAGATGAGATTAATCTAAGTATCTGTGCTGTCAGATTTTAAATCTAATTTGAACTTCATAGGTGGAGGAGGTTTTAGAGAAGGTAATTTTCTTCAAAAGGATTCCAAGTCTTGTCCTCAAATATTACTGCTCCTGTCACACAAACCACCATGCCCAGTGAGGGATGACCTCACTCCCTCCTGGCCAGAGGTAGATGCCTCCATTAGAAGGCCCTTTGGTGAGCCAGTCCAATTCCTGTCTTTCCTTTTTTCAATGTATTTGGTATAAGGTCTCGTTACACAGCTCGGACTTGTAGTGATCCTCCTGCTTTCAGTCTCCCCAGTGCTGAGATTACAGATGTGTGTCACCATGACTGGTCTTGGTGGCCAGCTCAGCCAGCCCAGGGGCAGGGCTGTGTAGAAAGTGGTGCCAGGGATCAAACACAGCCCTATGCTTGCCTAAGCAAGCACTTAGTCCTCTGAGCTATCTTGCCAGTCCTCAATTCCTGCCTTCAATGGGAAAGATACTTCTACTTCTTTCCTTCAGTATCATGTACTCTTTAATAAAACTACATTTATTAATACACATATTACATGTTGTATATATATATGTATTTTTTTGCATATAATACCTTTCTCTAACACATAACCAGTTTTCTCATATCAACTCTAAAGATTGAGCTAAAGCTCCAGATAACCCCTATTTTTTAGACAAGAAAACCTGACAAAAATTTCCTGTGGTGTGAAGGACATGTCAAGGTCACCCAGCTGATAAGCAGCATCCAGGCAAGAACCAGTTCACCAGGCCAGCACACTTCCTGCTACATGGCATGGAAAAACAGCTGGCACAATTTCATTTCACTGATGCCAACAAGGTTCCCCCGTAGCTCATAGTAGGGCATCTGCACTGGCTTATTCACTCCTGAAGCTTAGCTGCTATGAGATTATTTTCTTACTTTGGACCTTGTACTTCTGTTAAAATGAGAAATAAGTTGGCTTTAATCATGTACTTTCTAATGTCAATGAATTTGTCATATCTTTTCCTAAAACAGGCCTTGAATAAAGGAAGTATGCAGCCATAGCTTCTAAATGAATGCATTAACAAATATATTAACACAGGCATTAGCACAAGCTGTGCACTCTGAGTGCTTTCAACCATCTAGATTCCTCCCTTCTCCTATAATAGAAAGGATTCTTTTTCTTTTCCCACTTTTTCCTTCACATGGTTTAAAAGAATGCAGGCTCTTGCTTCTTTTTCTATTTGAATGAATGAATGAATGAATGAATGAATGAATGAATGAATGCACCTGCCTCTCCCCTAAAGCTCAACACTGATCATTTTTTCCATATCCTAAATGATGCTTTAGAAACTAGTTCACACCCAGGTCTCTCCTTTTCTCTGAGCTTCACCCCATGGAACAGATTTCCAAAATGCCAGTGCTGACTAAGAAAAACCTGGTAAGAATTTATTGGTGTGAACTTTTGAAGCAGAGGCAGAAATCTGGGCTTTCACTCCTTGTTCTAGTAAGACTTGTATACGCTTGTCACCCTCTATCTTATCTACAGATGGAAAAACATCGCTTCATAGCACATGCAAGCATTTCTACTCCCAAAGAAATGAACCATTCCTGTGCCATATTCTTGTACAAGCAGAATATTTAAAATTAAGAAGAGTGGCTGGTTATAGCCTGGGACTGCTTCTTTAGAAGATTTTCATCATCATATATCTGCACTGTTTTTCATGACAACTTGAGCTCTCAGTTCAAGAGCTATTAGTTGTAATTTGTGATCATCAAAAACAAACTATAACTTCAGGTTGACAAAGACTGACTTTCCATGTAGGCAGAACACAATGGTATTAATGCAGCTAATTTAAGGTACACACTTCTATATTGTGATCACTAAATTCCAAAACACTGCCACTGACCAAAAGGACCAATTTCTGTTTTATTTACTTAACAGTCAGATTGGAACTTTCCTGCTCAGCTCAGACTGCTCTAATAGAACACTACCGACTGTAGAGTTCTATTTATTTCTCACAGGTTCCAAGTCCAAGGTTGAGGTGGCAGTATCTGTACTGTATATGGCCACCTTCTTGCTGTGTCCTCCTACATCAAGGGAAAAAAGAGTTCTAATCCCTTTATCCTCTTATAAGGACACACTCCATCGTGGGGAGGTGTACACTCATGACTACATGGGTCTACATGAATCTCTTCCCCAAAGCCCCAGCTCCAAATACAATCACCTGGGAGGTCAGTCTCAACCTATGGATTTGGGGTCAACAGAAAGAGTTCATAGAGGCAATACCCAACAGCAGCCAAGCAGTGAGTCACAGGGCTGCAAAGAAGCACTAGCTTTTCTCTCAAGAGGGAGCAGAGAGGGTGGGAGAAAGGCCTGCAGAAAAGGAACCTAGGAGGGCTGTCAGCCACCCTGTGGGGGCACAGCACCGCCTCACTGGAGGAGATGCCACCCAGGGCCAGCATGGGAATCAAGTGAGAGGCAAGTGGTGAGCAGTAGGAAGAGATGCTTGAGCCAAGCAGATACTGCTGGCCCAAACCATGGTGACCTCAGCTGAGAACTCAAGAGGCAGATGGGGGCACAGAGAAGGAACAGATGATTCTGGAGCAGTGGCGGCGCACCAATGACATGTGAGTTGTAGCAAGCAGAGCCCTCTTGGTCAGCACACAAGCCAAGTCAGCCCAGCAGCTGAGCACAGGACAACAGTTGTTGTTTTCTAAATTAAAACCTTTGTATTCAGGTTTAATTGCACTGTTGGCCCTTTGTGATAAATAAGTGGGTTCTGGGTTGCTGCTCTAGAGAGGTAGGCAGGGCAGACCCTTGGCACTAGTGGCCTGCTATGGTATGCACACTCTGTCCTAAAGCCTGAAGATTCCATCTGGAATTTAGACAGCATTCAGGCAGCTGTATGTGGAGAAGGCTTTCCAGGTGCGCTGTGACAAGGACAAGAGAGAGATGAGCGCTGAGGAGGTCCTATCCCAAGAACTAGGGTGTGTGGCTTCTAGCCCTTGGCTCTGTCAACTACTTTCCACACTCACTACTACGAGGATTAAATGAGGGTTTGTGAGGGTGAGGCACACAGTCAGAACTCAATACATGCAGCTGTCGAGAGCAATAGCATGGTGGCTAAGTGACGTTAGAATCAGTGTAACTTGGACAAGGACAAGCAAAGACTTCTCTGGTCTGTTTCTCATCTACAAAATAACAGCAGTCACTACAGAATTACTGTGAGGATTGCTGGCACAAGACAGAATGGATAAATCCTTTGAACTTTACCTGAGAGCTAAATTTGTCACAGAAGTAGCAGTAGCCACAGCAGCAATAGTTACACTTGCAATTTGAAGAAAACTAGACTCATGTGGCCATTCTCCAATCCAGAGGAGGTTACAAGAGGTTAGACCAAAGTAGTGGCTGGAAGAGATCAAGGAATCAGACTTCAGAGCTCTCCAGAACCAGCTTCAACAAGATTTCATGACTCCTGGGTGTAACACGTAAGGGTGAGGCAAGCGATAAGAATGTCACCTAATAGTCTGCTGATGCAATTGTGGACAGCAGCACTTGCCACCCAGGGAGGGAATGGAGGAAGAACAAGTTTACAGAGAAGACTGTCACTCTCAAACCAGTTGACTTGGGGCATCTTCTCTTTTTCAAAGCACTCTGCCTGTTTGGCACCCCAAAAATGCACCAGGCTAAAAATACAGATTTACAAGTTGTCGGCAGATGGACACCAAATGACGCCATGGGAATGTCTTCACAACACCCAGAAACAGCACCCAAAGTGAAAGAACCAGAGAAAATGGGTGAGCGGAAGCCTGAAGACAGCACCAGGGGGCCCTCGGCATGGATGAGACAGCAAACAAAGCAAAACAAACAGAATGGATGCTGAAGAAGCCAGAACAGAAGGACAAGAGCCAGGAGACAGGCCTGCTTCAGAGGCCAGGGGACTGCAACTTCAGAAGGCAACCATGAGCTGCCTCATGCTAAAAGAGACAGAGTCATAGAGTGAGAAACAAGGTACTCAGATCAGCCACAGTGGGAGCTAACATCAAAGTACGGCTGATAAATAAAGGTGGGTGGGTTGAGTGGAGAAAGATCTTTTTGTGAAGTAGATGGTAAGGCTAGAAGCAAGGCGGGGTGGCAGTGGGGCACGTGATAAAGAGAAGTGTGTTTTATGGTAGGGAACGGTGATGGTAGTAGTTGATTTTAACAGAAGGCAAAGATAGCTCACGTGTGCAACTGACAGCTCAGTGGAATGGGAGGTTAAGAATACAGCCAAGAAGGGTTGCAACAATGGAAGGCAGTGCCTCAAGGGGACCGGGGCTGGCTTGGACTAGATGAGGCTGTGGGGCCACCAGCTAAGAGGACACCAGCTGGGAGACAAGGAGACAACAGAAAAGGGCATCTCCAAAACAGGTGAAGGTCTGAAATAGCCAAGGACGGGAAACAAGGACAGAAAGAGGGTCATGGCTTGTTGATTACAGCCAGTAAACTATGAAACATAATTCTGCTGGCAAAGCACAGACCTCCTGGAGAACAAAATAGGCCTCATTCCTCCCACTAAAGAGAAAAGACTTCTTGGAAGCGACTCAGGGCTAAGCAAGGTGGGCCACCAACCTGACAGAAGACACCAGAAGCAACAGGCATCAGAGCTGAGAATGGCAGGCAGAACTAGTGGATGGCAGAAGCACCTTAGGGCAGAGGGAAAGGGAGCAGTGGGTGGGGCCTTGTGGGGACTGGGTTTCCAAAAGCATTTTCTCAAACTAAACTGAAAAACCAGTTATCTACCACTCCCACCTTTAAAACTCCTATTTGGAGCAATGTAAGTATATTTCAACACTGCTGAAATGGAACAGTGACGATGCAAAAGTAGGATATGGGTCATAAGAACAAAACAATGGATTGATTTTTTTCTCTAACCATATCTATGGTAAAGACCAATTAATTGAGATTAAAAGAAAAGTGACTTTGAAAACATTTTCTGAAGATTGATCCTTTGCATCATCTAATCAAATCCCTAAAGGTTGAAGAATTGTGCTTTGCCAGAGCACATACAGTAAAAATTAAAAGGTTTCCTGCCTTCACATTGTTAAACAGAATGAAACATTTAAGAGGAGGCAGGCTGTAAGAGAAGAGGAAGCAATTTAGCATCTATTTGGCCAAGTTCAAGTTGAAAGTAACACCTAGTAACACCTCTGACTACAAAGCCTAGAACCTAATAACTGTGACTGTTTGTTTTCTACCCTACTTCACCTTCCCAACATAATGCAGAATAACCAACAGGTAATGTTAGGTATGGCCCCAGTAATACTGCCCACACACCTGTATTCCAGGTACTACGCGGTCTGTGTGGCGTTTTACATTCAGTCTTTACCATAAGCACAATCCTCTTAAATATCTAGGAAGTTAAAGCAGTATCTGGGGAAGAGGCACCTTGGGGGGAGGGGTACAGGGGATTCCAGTCTTGCCTCTACCCCTCACTGCCAGGCCACACCCTTCTCTGCCACACCCTCGCTTGCAGGCTCAAGAGCAGTTTCTTGAGTGGTCTGAGCTTCAGTTTCCTTATCCATGAAGTGGTGGTATCAGAGATCATTACTAGTATTGCATAAATTTTGTCTAACCAACAGAAAGGATCAATCGATGTCCACCATTTCTAGTACTTAGATTAAGGTTCTTCCTTTTCTGAAGAAGTATTCTATAAATTGTGTGTCACAATACAGAAATGTGTCCAAAAATGCTGTGAAATCGACTTAAGAGGGTCACAGCCGACACTTTCAGAAAAATGAAACAAAACAGAATGTTACATATAAACATTAATGAAGTAGTATTTTAGATGGCTCATATTTTCATCTTTGGGTAACATGAAGTGAATCTTTATACACGCACGCATCTCTGAAGGTATCAGGCAGCAATCTCAAACTCAAAAACCATTGGTTTATAAGCTAGAAATGGTGTGGAGTTGGGGAAGAATGAGAAATGTAGTAAACCATATTTTTAAGCTGACATATGAAGCAAAATGGAGACCTCCCAAATGGTCAGTTGGGGTAACACAGAAATTGCCCTGAATACCTGAAACCATGTACGGAGGGGCCAATACCAGGATTTCAATAATTGGAACTTAGCAAAGCAAAGTAAAGCAAAGCAAACTGCAAAACTGAGAGTACAGATGTTGGCTTGATGCTGGGTAAGATTAAAAGAGTTGATACAACTTAATCTAATAAATCATCTTATAATACTTATCAGAGTAGACATTATTCCAGATTGCTCTTAAGAAACTGTCAGAGTTTGGAAGAGACACGAAAAGTGTCTTAGAACATATTCTTCATATATGGACACAGATTTAACCTCATGCCTCCTTTACAACCAAATTCTTATCTAAAATAATCTATCTGTACAAGCTTTCCCATGAGATTATGCATTGAAAGAGAACTATGAACATGTATTTTAGAATTTAATAAAACAACATTTATCCATGCGTCCAAAAGACTGAGTAAGTGATATTCAACAGCATCACCCTTAGAATAGATAACAAGGATAATAGGGGTCACGGCCTTGGGCTCAGCTCCTTTCACATCCTGTCTTCCAGGAGATTTTCTGGGACCAAGTAAAGATTTTCTGGAACCTACCAACATGGAAACATTGTCTTTCCACCAGGTTATAAGCATACTCCATATCCCCAGAATTCCCTCATCAGATATCAAGTGGCTTCTGAGACAGGAACACTATCCTCCCAGATCTGTGGGAGCCAGAGGGGTATGGTGAAAGAGCTCAGAAAATATGTACAAAGATTTGCCATGCCAAGTGGACACAATAGCCTCCAACAGGTGGGAATGTACCAGGGTAGAAACCAGAAGGAAAACACTTGTTCCGGGGCAGATTCTTCCAGTTGCCTGCCAGCTCAGAACTCTGAGAATGCAGAGAACTCAAGCCTTCACACAGCCCTTCAAGGTCACTGGAAGACACAGTCATCAAGATAAGTGAATGGAAGAAAATGATTCAGACGCTAGTGAGTTCATTTCACTATGTTTGAAGAGTTGAGATGAGTTATATTGGTCTCCTTCGTTGTCTTACAGGGGAACCTGCAAAGTTACAGCCCAACCTGGTAGTTACATGGTGGTCTCAGAGTCACACTGCCTGGGCTCGTATCCACATGCCTCAGCTGTGTAAGCTTGGAAAAGTCTCCTATAGCTCTCTAAATCTCAATCTACCCTTTTATGAAACAAAAATTAATTAACTGACCTCTTGTGGACAGGAAATGAACTGTGCATCAAAGTGCCAGGTATAGCACCTGACCTACAGTTCTCCCTGAATGGTGTCTATTGCATTTTTCTCCAGACAAAACTAATTGGCAATCTAAACTTCTAGGTGAAATTACAACAAGGTAATATTTCCTCATTTTCATTCTTTTCTAAGTTTAAATATCTTGCTTTACCAGACTCCTTAAAATGTTATTTTCTATTCTGAAAGGTCAAGTCATCTAACTGCTGACCTGTTGGGTACAAGTTTTTGTGACACTTAAGTATGTCTTTACCTTGTACCCTCACTCAGGCCTTTGGTGAGTATGAAGTTTGAGGTCCCAAATTGACTTTCTGTGTCAATTTCATTCAATAAGCACTTGAAAATACTATCAGTTGAGCATATCAAAGGATACTTCTTAACCTTCATGTTCCTGTGGCTCACACATGCTAACCCGGGAAGAGCCCTTGCAATTCACAAACCAGAGCCTGAAATACTTGGGACCCTCAGCAAAGAAAGGCAATCAAAAGACAGAACCCAAGGCCAAACTACTGCCCAATTAGTGGAGAAACAGGAAGAGAGAATCTTTATTTGGTTGCTTACTGGCCCACAGGTTTCTTCTTTGTTATTGAGGAGTACCAAGAACTTAGAAACTGCACACTGCCACAAATCTTCTCAATGATTTTTCTCCCTTTGCTCTTCAATAACTGAAAAAGCAACTTGAAAAGAAATGCTAGCCACCTTTACATACAAAGCATATGTATCATTTCACCACAAACACCTAGCTGTCTGCTATGAATTGAAGGTCTCTAATCTGAGGTCAAAACATACCAGGAAAAGATTAAGGTCGTATACATATATGGACCAATAAGTTCAATATGGTGAACACTCAAACCTGTATTTCCTCCCAAGTTTTCTGAAGAACTTTTAAGATATACAACTCTAACTTACTAAGTAAAACTCTTTCTGGTTTCTCAAGCTACATCTAATGAAGCATTCTTAATTTCAACAGTAGTTGTTCTAGTAACTAAAATCTCCAAACCCAAAATGGTGTGTGAAGGCCAGTAAGAAATACATGAAAATTAACTAGATTCTATAGAAATAGGATGGAGCACATCCATTCACCCCACCAGAATTCCATCTAAATCAGACACATTGTTTCTTTAAAGAGTTTTGCCAACTTCCCACAAATGCTTCCTACTTTTGCCAGCTTTTATTTATGCAATTAAACTGGCTCTCTGAAAGAGCTGGGCTAGAGAAACAATGTATCTTTTACAAGCTCATTAGTTTACAGTCAAGCTCCATTATATCATGATCATTCATCAGGAGTCAGCAGAGAGAATGCTGTTTCCTTGTGCATTGAGACTGTAAAGAACATATGTCCTCACAATAGGCCGCACAATGTGGGATGTGCAGAATGCCCCAAATCAGTGGTCAAGCCATTGAGTTCATCTGGCTTATACTGTCTCGGAGAAACATTAACAGTCAGATGGACACGAACCCAGCTTTAATTTAAAAGTCCTATACTTAATTATTAATCTTCATGCTTCCACTCTTTCCAAACTCCTAAGAGAAGCGGGGTCATTGTTGTTAAAGACTCACAGAAGATCATACGGCTTAGATAATTTTTTTAGAGTATTCTGTAAGAGCTTCATTTAAATATTTCTCCTATCAAGTGTTGTAAGACCTGTGTCAGGTCAGATTTATACATCATCTCAATCCCTGAACTGTGGGAAGCCACAATGCCCTGTACAGG